>LAPY01000231.1:97523-111931 GCA_000970635.1 Eragrostis tef
CATCACCGGCCTCGGCGGTCAGAGACTGGTGGATCGTGTACGCCCCCGCGCGCATCCCTTGCTCAACTCCACACACCCCCCACCCCTCTCTCTCTCTGTCACTCCTGCTCTGGTCTTCTTCTACCTCTCGCGTCCAGGCAGTGAAATGCAGGGGAGGATGGAATGGATGCCAGTCACCACCTTTCTTGCTCGAACGTCGGGAGGCAAAGCAATGGGATGGAGGGATGGCAAATGGTGTGTGGCAGCGCCTTCTTCTTTATGATCAGAAGAAGATACTTGCTCTCCCTGCGTCGCAATGTACTCCTCCGTCTTGTACTATATATGTGTGTGTACGTGCCTAGTGTGCTGTTGCCTCCTTTTATGGCCGCTTTTCTTTACCTTTATATAGGCTCTTGTGGCTACTACTATCTCCCTCCATTTGCTACTTCCATGCAGCTAAACTCTCTCTTTCTCCCTGATGCATGTGTAGGATAGTAGGATGTTTTTTGCTTTTGAGCCTACTCCTAGAAGAGAAGAGGAGGGGAGAGGCTTGTCTCTTTTATCGAGGCTGGTGGCGGATGCTGCTGCGCCTTTGCATAGCCGCGCCAGCCTTTGCTCCCTTCTTTGCTTCACCCTCGGTGCCTGCGTCTGTGTGCACACCCAAGCTCTGCCAATGCCATGCAAGCACACACCCTTTTCTTTTCCTTTTGCTTTCTGCCCCAGGGATCGATCGTCCCTCTTCTACTTTCCACACATGCATGAAAGCCGATGCATCCAAAACTACATGCATGCTCCCTTTCTCTTTCTTTCCCTCCCTCTTCAGTTTCGTATCTCTTCAACTCAGCTCAGGTTTCCAACGGAAAACGTACGAGAGTACCACCATTCAAACAACAAATCATGGTATCAGTGAAATCATGGGTTAATCGAGTAGGAAGATGGCCATATGAGATCATTATGCCCTATTAATTTGTCCATAATCTGGATCAAGGAGAAATTATTGCCCGTGTGAGAACAAGTGCAAGCCCACCTGGCTTCCATCATCACCCTGATGTTGCTACGTATAGTACGTTCACACGACTCTTCTTGGAACTTGTTCGATACCAGTGGCATCTGATACTTCCCTTCGTGCAAGCATCCATGATCCATGCAACGCGAACTTCACATCATCACGGGTGCATCTCCCTGTGTGACCGTGAACAATCTTACCGCAGTAAAAAAAAATGAGAAAAATTACTTCACCTGTGCAAACTTTGTGGAAATTTTATACAGTGGTAATTTACAAATCTTTATATATTAAAGCTGCCTCCTTTTACCCATGCTCTTCAGAACCTTCGCAGTTATCTTTGGAGTCCGGGTGTGACACTTCACTATCGGCTTGTTGCCTGCAGTTTTGACCACCACTGGAAGGGGCGCAGGCTTCTCTATACACCGTATTTGTATAGGTATGCGCACCTGTACGTACGTACGTACTGTACAAGCTATCCCTTTTGCTAGTACTCGATCATGCATTCTACTTTTCTTTTGGGAAGGGGAGGGTTAAAAAGAAGAGCTGCGCGTGATCGGGGTTCAGACCTTTCATCAAATCTCTAAATAACTTTAAACAACGCCTGGAAATTACGTGGGCTTTGTGCTTCAGAGTACTCATCTCTCTGCTTTGGTAACCTATTATGCGCGTGTCTTTTGTTGTGGAAAGGGAATTGGCTCATGGATTGCTATGAACTTTATTCATGATTTTCTATTTTTATTTTCTAGTATTTTAGAGGGCTCCCGTGCCTAATTTAATTTTAATGGTTGACATTAGTATCAAGATTTGTGCTTTAGGTATAAGAATAAGAAAAAGAAACATTCATGTGTTTTAAGGTCTCCAAACTTGCCTTTTGTTTACAGATTTGATTTACGCTGGTTTACACTAGAATTGCAACTGATATTTCAGTTAGAAGGCAAGATGCCACGGCTAGGGAGGCCAAAAAAAAAAACTATGTAAACTAGGCTAAGCCAAGCTACAAACCAAAACAATCTAAAGTCCTCTTTATTTCAACTTTTGGAGTATAGATTCAACAATCTGGGCCTCCAGATTCTCCAATCCAACAATCCGATCGAGAGTAGCTTCTGTCATTGTGGCACACATATTTTTCGACTTACTAATGCAGGCATAAATGATTCACAATAAGTGAGTGAAAGCTAGACTATGGAATGCAGAAAAACAAAATCTTCGACTTTTACATAGTACACTCTGACTCTGAACTCAAAAACTGGGTTGGGTAATCTAAAGCTAAAATAAATTAGGAGGGCCTAAGACAAATGTCAATACAATGATATGTAATTCTTTCACAGGCAGGATCCAGGCCTTTAGCCAATGCTGGTCTGTCACATTAAGAAGAAAATAAAGAACCATGTTTTATTTTTATCTGCTAAGAAAACAAAGCTAATTGTGTTGTTTCAATATTTGCTGTTTTTGATCTCAAATACTTAGATTATTTTAATTGAAATTATTATTTAGTTTCTCAAGATATCCTAGTTCTTTCTTACTTATGACAAGAGGATATACCTGAGATCATCGTCCACTTAGTACCTTGATCCCAAGGAGCAAACGATTTTGGGGAGAGAACAAATACATTGCGCATTTTAAGCCTACCCTTTGCTTATCCGATGTATGTCACTCTGCCAACACAACTGATTATTTCTTGATTACCTAAAAAAACTGTTTATTTCTTGATCTATCTTGCAGTAAGAATTTTCATCGTGCCAATAAATATAATCTTGCTATTTACTAATTACTAGTTTATAAAGTTTACATATCGTAAAGCTGTCTATTGTTTTTTTCCCTTTAACCTTCTCTTGGCAGTCACCGTGGAGTCCGCGTGTGATACTTCCGTATGACCCTCCTCTGCTACGGCCTCCAGCTTTTTACAGTTCGCCGTGCCATATGGCGGTATGCATCTTACAGTGCTTTCTCTTTTGCGTGTCCTTATTCATGCTTTCTACTACTTTTTTCGGGGGGTTCAAAAGAAAAGCAGCGCGTGATCGATTGGGGTTCAGAACTTTATAAACTCTTTAAGTTTAGACGCCTCAAAATCAGGTGAACTTTGTGTAGTATGGTTTAAAGATATTTTGGTCCATGCAAGAACTGCTCTATATGACGTTTATATATGGTTTACGTTTCATTATTAGATTTGGTTTGGTGGGGTAAAAGTCTATACTATATAATTAATAGACCGCACAATATTCTTCTGCTTTTCTAATAATTAGGTTAATTTTATGCTTGCAGTAAATTTGCATTGGAGTTTTGTAAAAAGAAAAATATGAGTTTGAAAATTATGTGACTTACTTTGTATACGTAAGCATCTTCATGTACAACATATCCACTCGACTTCACAAAAATGGGATAACATAAGTTGAAATTCGTAAGAAATTAACTCCAGCGGAACCATACTTTGCAATGTGTTAACAAAAGGGAAAAGTTTTTCTTTTAGAATAAGAATAGGAAAAAGTTAATGAGTAAAAATACATTTATAATGTTGATGAACTTGTTTACTTGGTAACTAATTTAAACCCTAGAGATAGTATCATATTAAGAAATTGATTTACCGTACCCTAAATCCTGATAAGCATTTGGTAGCCTTTTGATTTGCGCCAATAGTTCAGTAGGATGTGTTGGACAGAGCATGAGCTGAAGCCGTACTATCACTCATTTCCCAAGAGTTGCCGAATTTGACGTCGTGATGGAATGTTTCTTTTTGTTCCCCTCAAAAGTTCCGGCTCACCAACATCTTATAATTAAATAATCTCTTAGTGGCAGACATGGCTCATTAGTGAGATCGCACAAGATAAACTTGGGACCACACAATGTTTTGTTCTGTCCATGTTTTTTTTTCTTGGGGTGAAAACCGATGTTTCTGAAGCATGAACATATGGCTAGTAATAATATTTGAATATGTTGCCTTTGAATATACTGTAATACTAATTTTTGTCTCTATTACTGTTTTATTATTTTGTGAATAACTTATGTGGGTACATAGTTTGATGGCCTCCAGAAATATCTTGAAAAACTTTTGCATAAGGCTCATTAGTGAGATTGCACAAGATAAACTTGGGACTACACAATGTTTTGTTCGATCTGTCCATCTTTTTTTTTTCTTGGGTGAAAATCGATGTTTCCGAAGCATGAGCATATGGCTAGTAACAACATTTGATATATTGCCTTTGAATATACGGTTAATACTAATTTTGTCTCTATTACTGTTTAGTATTATTTTGTGAATAACTTATGTGGGTATAGGTTCAAAAAAAAACTTATGTGGGTACATGCTGACCGCCAGAAATATCTTGAAAAACTTTCGGTAATCGAGACGGTGATCGATCCATAAACATACTCAGTTTCTCCCAAGAGAAACCAACCCAGCGACCCAGAGCAAAACCACAATATAGGAAGCCCCGCATCAATACGCTCGAGCGCAATATTATATAGTGGAATGCAACTTGTTGTTTATGTCGAATGTTTTGAATCTTCACCACAGTACCCGTGGAGCAATTTTCACGGTGTAATGCAATTGTCGGTTGCCACCTGGTATTTACTCCAAATGTACCGGCAGCCAAACCAAACCAAATGGCGTCAAAAAGGCAAGAAAAGAGCGAAGAGGAAAGCACCTAGGTTGATGCGCCTGTGTGCCTTTCTAGCAGATCGAATGGGGAAAAGGAGAAAGGGCAGCGTCCTGGTGCTCAAGCCACTCCTTGCCTTTCTTCTCCAAGCTCCCTTCCCAAGAACATGCCGCAGGAAAGAATCTCTAGTTTGTCACTGCGGCAGTACGTAGTGTGGTGCACCGGTGCCTTTTCTTTATATCACTTTGGTGTGAGTGAGAGCAAGCACAATAACCGGCGTATAGCCAAGCTTGGCAGGTTTTTTCCTGACACAAAGCAAAAAAGAGAGGAGAGAGAAGAGAGTTTGTTGCTTGAGCAAGCGCCGGTCGCCACACAACCCGAGGTTTCAGTAGGTCCCGATGGTGTCCCGATGGTGTGCTCATGTGAGGAAGAAAACCTGACGCATGGGTGAATTGTGAGGCTAATGAAAGGTTACATTTTTTGTGTGGAGAAACTTGTTGTAGATGTTGTCTGATAGCTTGTCTACAAGACAAGTTGCAGACAAATGCTTATCTAATTATTGGGCTTGCTATGAGAATGACTATGAAAAGGATCAACTAATCATGATGATCATTAGTTTAATAAAGCATGTTGTGCTCATCTCAGTTAGTAACACTTTTTTCCTTGGTCTATGCTACTTTTTAACTATATTCTCAAGTACCCTAAGATATCATTAATTTTAGCCATACTGACACATGGTGGCAATTTAATTTTTAACTCTTGCATGTTTCCTGTTGATTATTTCACTCAAAATTTGACAGTCGCACTCCACCATATCCTTCAGGCTCGTTTATTTATCAATTGCGCAACTATCACACAAAAATATAAGTAACATGCTTTTGAAGCCAAAATCCATGTTTCTAAACAACATCTAAATGTAACAAATATGCACGGGCAAACTAGAGGTTAACTTTGTAATATAAGTGCATTGTCCCCTGCTAGAATTCAGATTTTTGTTATGCCTTCTTCTCATGTTATAAAATGATATGCTATATCTTCAGTATATAAATACACGAGGGTATGATATGATTTTGCTATCTTAACTACACAGTAGCAAGCAACACACTAGCATGTCCTTTGACGCACATTCAACATGATATCACTTTGATGCTACAATTCTATAAGAATCTCATCCTTAGAGACATTGTTTGAGCGTGTTTGGTTCGCTGGCAATCTCATCCTTTTTTTTTTGCCACATTACCTACGTCTCTTAATAATGTCTTTGGTTTTATGATGCTTTTGAAAATAGGTTTTCATTCCTTTCTGGGTGGGTACGGTGCAAACATCACAATATATATCAACTCGAGTATTGTGTCCCAAATACCATAAACTGAATCCTTTTTGAAACATAGTGTACTTAAAAAATTTCTAGGAAAACCTAATTAGACGTGAGACGAACAACCTTAGTGTGCTAAAACGAGCAACCATATATCACGTTTTATCTTTTGTTGTTTCCATCAGCAGGTTTTAGATCAAATAAAACTACATACTCCCTCCGTCCTTTAATAGTTGTCGTAAGACATCATGTTTGATCCTTCGTTTTATTCAAAAATTTTATTTAAATATAAAAACAAATATGTCATGATTAAAATATATTCAATGATAAAACAAATTGTAAAAATAAATAAAATTTGCGCAAAAATTTGAATAAGATGAGCAGTCAAAAAAGTTAACAATGATATCTGTTTTAGGACAAAGGAAGTAGAACTGATCTTCAAAAACTCCCAAGGCAACCATCGTCGTCGCCCAAATAAGAGGTAAATGCAGTTAACGCTTAAATGTATGGTTGATGGCGCATACTGTTTTGGATATTAAGCTCAAGAAATAGAATTTGAGGAAAAAGGCTTGCACTTAACATTCACACAGAACAGTGCATCTTCTGTGATCATTCTTTTTGGCAAGGCTGTGTGCATGCTGCATAGAAAAGCCTGTATTACATACGGACTACAGTACTCTACACAGGACTCATTCACCTGTTGAGCCATTGACAAGCGGGCCCTTGGGAGTTGGACTTTCTACAGCCAGAAGTGACCAGCATGTCAGTACTGCGTAAGCCTACAGGGGCCTGGTTGGCATTTTGCATCTTTTTAGCCCTGTGCCTTTCCTTTCATCCTTTTTTCCATTCGTGAGCAGCCAATTGTTGAATCCAACGATGAATGCCAACTTTGCCCCCTTTTCGAAATGGTGGTGGTATTCGAAACTGCTTTCAACGCGGTCAGCAGAAAGTAATAAACAGACGTAATTGCAGCGGTAAGCTTTGTCACAAATTTGACTCTTGCAATAATGAATGAATTAGTGGGTGTGGTGGGAGTACGATTTTAGGGCACATTTTATTGATTGTGGAGCCGGCCCCGCCAAACATTGGATGACCAAAAATTTCTACACCGCAGATTTGCCGCTGTGTTGGCAAGAGAAAAGCTAGAAAGAGCAACGATGGGTGGGAGAGTGTGAGAGCAAAAACATCGAAGTTGAACCACAAGCACCCAAGTAACTGGCAATTTTAATTTTTTTAAATGTGTAATAGCTGATTTCGTCTTCAAGGCCCGAAGCTCAGTTTCATCCTTGAACTTTCAAAAGGGCCAGTTTAGCCCCTAAACTTATTGGTTGACGGGTTCAATTTGGTCCATGAGCTAATGTTGGCGTGCCTAGTCAGCTGCTTGGCGAGCTCAGAGACGAGCTTGGGCATGCGACGCTTGAGTGAGCTCGGGCTGCTATGGTGCCATGGTTGGACACGTGGGCGGGCGCGGTGATCTCGACTCAGTTCCGAGCGTGGCCAAATCCGACAATGAAGCAAGAGGCGGGAATACTCAAGGAATTGGGTCCGAGGGCTCACCAATGGCAATTTTGCGACAGGCCCGGGGCACCGGTGGTCCTCCGGTTGGCATTCGGGCTTAATCGTGGGGGTGAACAAGCAACATGGACAACGAAGCTGGCCAAAGCTAACAAGTACACCAACATGGACAACCACATCAGCCCTAGGATCAAATTGTACCCACCCATCAAAGTTCAGGTACTAAACTGGCCAATTTGAAAGTTCAAGGATGAATATGAGCTTCAGGCGATAGTTTGAGGACGAAATTGATATTACATATGGTACACCAGGAGAGTCAATTCAGACTATGCCTTAGAATGGTCAAAAAAGGTCACAACTAAGCACACACAGCAATCATGTGATTAAGTAATAATGTGTTCATCAACGGTCCATTCATCATTCCGGCGTAATGGTAGTCAGATATACAAGATCCACAAGCCCATGCTACTACCAGCCAGGAGAGTTGTACTACAGATGGGGTAGCACTAAGATGCAAACTAGAAGAAATGATGAATCTTCCAAATACCATGGCACGGTTCATGCTTTCCATTCGCTGTCCCCCCTTTCCCCTCTCTTTGTACAGTATCTTGCTGCTGGCCTTTTTGACCAATTTCTTTCTCTTAAAAAGCAGTGAAAGCCCCCATCATTTGCTCCCTCTTTAGCCTTCTTTCAAAAATGACCCATGCATAATGGATCGGATTCGGAACCCAGTTTGCATGGTAAGTGTGAGATTCCAATCTACAGTCTTTTCCCCTGAGCACCCCCACAATCTCTCTCTCTCTCTCTCTCTCTCTCTGGGCAGAAAATAGGACTTACTATCTGATATTGACTTGCATGATCTCATCACCAAGCTGGCTATCACCTGAACTGAAGTGAGACTTAAGCCCCGTTCGTTTCTTTTAGCACTAAATTTTAGAGGGCTCTAAACTAAGAGAATCTATTACTAAATAAACTCTAATGACAAAACCTTTTTATAGATAGGTACATCTTTACGAGACGAATCTAATGAGTCTAATTAATCTATGTTTTGCTACAGTCATGCTACAGTAATGCTACAGTAACCATTGTCTAATCACGGCTTACTTTCCTTATTAGATTCGTCTCGCGAATTAGACCAGGGGTTCTGCAGTTAGTTTTGTAATTAAACTTTATTTAATACTCTTAAATGATAAGATTTTTTTGTTTAGACCACTCTTAATTTTAGACCTCCATGAAACGAACACCCCTTTCTGAATGGCCTTGATTGGTGCTAGTGCCTTGATCATGGATTCTTTTTGAACTTCGATATTCCAATGAACTGGTATAGTTGTGTTAACCTTGCAGAAACAGACCAGAGATAACTAGACAAGAATAATCTGGAAACAAGTCTTATTTGCCACTCGATTTCGTCACTACTAGCTAGCATACTCAGCCTCGCCATAAACTTAGTTTCAACAAACAAATAAAACTACATTTATTTGTATATTTGTATTACATCTTGGAACCTTTTACGTGTCATTTGATCACGCTATAGATGCGAATAATTATAACATGTCAAGTATAAAGACATGCCTGTCTTTTTTTTTGAGAATTACACAGACGCTCACAACACGCACGCACATTCACCCCTATAAATATACGTACGCAAACACTATCCCTATGAGCACCTCGAAGTCACCAAAGGTGACTCGTTGTCGACGAGAACGCCCAACAGTAAACAAAAACACAATTTGACAGGTGGTTCGAAAGGATTTCATCCAACCACCTCCGCTATTTACAGAGCCGGCTGCTTAAATATAGTGTGTGGTTGAGTAAACACTCTTTTTTTTTTCCCGAACCAAACACTCAAAATGCAAGGGCTGCTGCAGCCGAGTAACCGCATAAGCTTTGGTTGTTGGAAGCTATTCGTTGCGAAAAATACTCACTCTCTTGCTTTTGTGCCACGCTCATATGCGCTAGATATGTGCTACATTAGAACGTCTGGCCCATGGGCCATACCAAAACCCACCCCTTGAAATTCTCTGCCACTGGTCTGGCTCACATTCAGACTTGGAGGCCAGTTGGTTAGTCTAGTAAAAAATACTAACACATACATTAGTTATAAAAATACTATGTGTACTGTAGAATATTTTTTGATTTATAAATTCAGTAAGTAGTTTTTCTTAGCAATTTCCTTCATGTCAGTGTTTTAACATTTTCTCTTCATTTATACATTTTTTCAGAATTTAATAAAATGCAAATTCCAAGGTTCATAGCTGCACCTGTGCCTAGAAAACTTTAGTTGCATTTTCAAAGTTTCTTCATTTTGACCAAATTTGATAGTAATCTAGTTCATTGCCAAAAATCGATGCAAAGCTGACTAGATCTGAAACTCAATTCATCATGCCCAATCACTACTGGAAACGAAATGTCCATGACGGCCAGGAATATTTTCGAGAACACACAAGGGAATTAAATTTCCCTGTCGTCGTAGCCCTGGCGGCTTTTGCTTGACTGTTCACGCACAGAGATAATTTCCTTGACGGTTTTTCGCTTTTCCCTGACAGATTTAGGCACACAGGGATTCGGTTTCCAGTAGTGAATAAAGTTCCGATTTCTATGGTAGTATTAAGGGGTAAATTACTAGCTGATAACTAACTGTGATTTGTCTTTCGTTTCATTGTTTACATGAATCTCTCTTATCTAGTAAAAACTTCATGTTGCAGTATGAGTAACTCTGTTTTCTATTCATCCCAGTTATAGAAGGACCAATATCATTTTTTAACCTTTTTTTAGAACCCAGCAGAAGTTGACAAAAAAATCAATAACAAAAGATTATCCCCTAAGGGCTTGTTTTGCATCCATGCACGCAACCTCTTGGGCGGTTCTAAAAACATATAAACTTGGACATATAAACTTGCTCCAACGTTACAATGTTCGCACAATGTTCGCAACGTATAAACTTGGACAAACCGAGACCGTCCAGATATAACTTGATGTCAATCTTATTCTTTTCGCATGTGATGGATTCATGACGTTCGTACAGTACACAAACACAACCTCGATTGGGCCTTTTATCTGATCTTCACTAGCTAGGCTAGCTGCCGTATGCTTGACGACGTGGAAATTGCTGGTTCATTGCCAATATATTCCGTGCCTCGTGATCACGCGGTGTACTTGGTGTCTTCTCCTCCGGTCACTTTCTAGGTCCTGACGTTCTTGAGTCTCTTGACCAAACTTCAAATTCCAAGGTTGTCAATACGTGGGGAAAATCTTATCCAGATTGTTTATATTAAAAGAAATGTGCACCTTAATTCGAGTGTGAGATGACTTTAACCATAGCAAACTGAGCGTAGCTCTACGCTCAGATGATTATGTTTCTTCTGGTGAAACCAATCCATACGGGATTTGGCATTTGTGTTGTATTTCTGACTAATTATCCTTTTAGCGGGTTCGTGGCGACAAAAAGGCGCTCGTGATGACATTCTAAAAAAAAAATGGCGCTTGTGATGACTTCATGGATCTCAAAATCAATTCACCCAATCGCAAAAAAAGAAGAAAAAGATTCAATACCATTTACTCTGTCATCTTTGGTGGATTTCCTTACCTGTAAAAGAAAGTCGCAAATTATTCAACTGCATAGTCACTGCAAGTCTACGAATGGTCAAACGTGATTAAAAATGAAAAAATGCTTACATTCTAGGACAAAGGTAGTATCCAATATTTCTTGAAGGGTTATTCCTACCGGCAACATTTGAAAGCACCTTCCAAACGAAAAAAAAACAAAAGACAAACACCAATTTACATTCCCTTGTCCGTCCACTGCCCTACAACATCTGCCTCCACAGCGGAAAAGGCTGAAGATAGCTACCCCAGCAAGGTCTCGACAACCTGACGACGCCATGCCCCAACACCAGAGATGTCTAGATGACGCTATAGCTGTCCGTGCTCTCAGAACGTAGAGACACGCATAGGCTGGGCTCCCAGAGTAGTAGTAGCACTGTGGTTCGTGAGAGCGACGAGTGATGGAACCGATGCGCATGCATTGCATGGCGAGGAGAGGGAGAGGGAAGCGGGCATCTCGGAACGGCAGGGAAAACGCCATGCAGATATAGAGCCAACTCAGGCTTCACATCGTTCTGCCTGCCGCATTCTCGCGGAACCCGAGGCGGCCGGCCGGCCGGCCGGCATGCATTCTCGCGAAACTCGAGGCGTTCAGAAGCTGGCTGTGAATTTTCGATCGACAAAGAGTCTGATCGGCGAAAAGGGACGTTTGCATCGATCGCCAAGGTCGAGTTTATTTGTGATCGGTGAGGGATATATGTACAAGACGAACATGCATATACGCGACAGAGACTGTGCTGATCGAGCCGGTCCTTGTTTTGGACTTATGGGCTTGAGTTTAGGCTTTAGTTTTGGATTGGAGCAGGGGTGGTAAAAAGGGAGCATTCTTATCAAAGTGTTCGTAGCGGTAAAAAGTTGTTACTAGGACTGTAGTTCTAAAAGAAAAGCTATCTGGGACTTCACGAGCTCTCTATCGAATTCATACATAGACTCTACCAACTTCGCTCTCACTTGAGTTGGGCTCAAGAAATGTGATCCTGCTCAGAAATTTTTTGGGCTAATATTAAGTTCGGTCGAAATATTACCTTGGGAGTATATTGTGATCATTGGTGGGTTATACATCTCAACTGCATACTCTCATAGTAGATGCAAGGAGCTTTGTTCAGCCTCATTTCTATTGACCACATTCAATTCCAAAACTTTGAGCACTCTGTAGGCAATCTCTCCTGATGCGATCAATTGAATGGAAGGAGTATGATCAATGATATCGCTTGAAGTGTCTGATCAGGCTGCAATGCATTTTGTAGCCATTTATCCCTCTCCTTGATTAACGCATCATCTTTTTTATCGTTCCTACGTGGACATCTAATGCCAAGTTTAATGGCACACGGAGTGGCCTGATACTATTTCTAAAACGCGCATGCCAATGGTAAATAGGCAGCACGTCATCGACAAGTCTCTCTCTGGTAGTACCTTATTTGTCGCTGCAAGTTTCTTGTGGACAATCATTTCATCGTAAAAAGTTTTCTTACTCAGCTGTTCTGATTGTCCAAAATTTTTCACATAGAAATTCACCCACACACACGTATCAATGAATAAGTTTTGCTTATGAGTTTTTATAGAGATGAGTTTTATAGTGCACAATTAATATCACCAATATATACAAGTGGTATTTATAATCTGACAATTCAGATTAGCTTCCCATCAACTTGTAGCGGTATTTATATATGTAACGTAAAACCTCTTTTTATATATACTCAAGCAATAGTTATATTGGATTCCTTAAACATATCAAATGTTGTTGCTAGAGTACATCCGCACGAAGCCCGATGAGCATGTCCTATCCCCTTCTTATCGCAAGTCCTTGACAAAATGCAGCCCCTCCTGCCGTCCTGCAGCTCGTGTTGAGTTGCATTCTACGCATCGTGTTGTGTGCATCATTCTGATTCCTGAGCAACTCCTGAGAGTCTAGCAATATAGCAGCTGCAAGCTCCGGTCGATCAGCAAGAGACGTCTCTGGACCAGGCAGAGTAGTCGTATTCAGATCGGATGACCTTGGATTTAGGCTTTACTTCTGTGAATCCTGCAGTAGTGGCCAAAAGCCAGCGGCCATAGTTGCAGCAGCCAAGCAGTACATTTTCCAGTGTGGTAAAAGCTGAACACTGTGGATGGTAGAAGTAGAAAGATGAACCCAGCTCGCACAACTGTTGGTGGCAAGAACCGATGCGCTCGCAGAAAGTTCAGATCAGTGTTGGGCGTGCCTGTTTGTGCGCGTGAAGTTGGAAGGCTGTAGGAGACTCGATCATCGTCGACAAGGAGCAAATGGGCACGATCAAGGTTGCATAGAGTTGCAGACTTTGCAGGCAACAGTTTTCTTGGATTATTGCTGCATGTGGCTGCACGCATGGTACTGTTGCCTGTAAAGGCAGCACAAAAAAGATTCCAGAGAAGAACACTGTGGCGGAGGAGAATATCGACTCATACGTACTATATGTCCTAAGTACCACGCATAATGTTTTGCTGCCATTTCTTGGAGTGTCAATTTTTGTAGGAGTGGATTTAGATTGAATATGAATCGGGTAATACCCTTGCAAATGGATAGAAATTGGGATACCTTGAATATGTATACAGATTGATCGATTCACGTTGTTACGATATTGAGATTCGATGATGCAATGATGTGGAAAATTCATCTTGGCAATATAGGATACTGTTTTTTAGTCTATTACAGATATTATTAATTTTTCCATACTTGGTAAATGATTTTAGTACAAACTCAGTGCAAATATGTCTATTCAATTCAAACTGCGCAATCTACTCATGTCGCTTCTATGTGCCCGGACCGAGTATACATGAAAACCAAACAAACTGGTAGTATGTCTAGTGCGAATGTGTACATGCAACAAGAATTGGAGCTTAGTTGTACCCTTCAAACCAAGATCGGGTACCACATATACTAGCAGTGGCGGATCTAGGATTTCAATTATGGCGGTACAAATTTAACCATAACGTCCATCAAAATTCAAATATATATAGAAACAAAAAATAGACATCATATATTCATTTATTTTGCTCTCACCTAAACATTTAACCTTAAAAGATTATATTTAATAAGGTTTTCTATATATATATATAACACAATATATGGTATACATACATAGTAGTTTACATACATACATGCGGCACGAATTTAACGGTAGGTGCAATCTTGCCCACCTTTAACAAACTGATCCAAAACCAAGAAAGAAAGAAAAGAAGGAATTTTAGCACATGGTTCGCCAGACTTGCTTCTCGCTGCGCTTGATCAAAGAAAGAGAAATCGAACAAAAGTTGCCCTCGACCAAGAAGTCACGGGGCTAGCTCGAACGATATAAAGATGAAATCAACAGTGTCAGAAGGTACTTCAACCAAAACAAAGTAGCATGGCCGGACAGCCCCCTCCCCCCCCCCCCCCCCC
>LAPY01000231.1:148849-163394 GCA_000970635.1 Eragrostis tef
TTACAATCAGGACCGGGGGGGGGTTCTTATAGCCAAAGATGGAGTGCCGGGCTCGCCAAGTCAGGCCGGCCTGCCCCCCATTGTGGCGGTTGGCCACCATCTTCCGCGTGGACGCTCCAGATGCACTCCAGATGTCGGTTTGGAGGTCAGTGACTTGCTGGGGGCGGCAGAAGTGGAGTAACCGTCAAGTTTAGGCCCAAAAGCCCACTTTCTGTACGTCGGTTGTTCATCCACCTAATTGGCACTTGGGTTTGATGTTTTGGGACCTTTATAGCCCACTGGAGGAAGCTCGGACCCAACGGTGACAAAAGTAGGCCGGCCGGCCTAGTGGTAGGGCCGGCCGGCCAGGAAATTTGTGCATTTCCTCAAATTCTTCTGCGGGCCATAACTTCTGCTCCCGAACTACAAATCGGATAAACCAAAAGTCCATTTTGGCTATTTCGGAGAGGGCTTCCTCATGGTGAGGTCAATATATTATTTGGATAATTTATCTTCATGACTAAACCTCTCTTTCCTTCACAGTTTGTGGTAATTTTCCTTCACAAATAATCCTGCAACCAAAATGTGGTCATAAAAAGTATTCATTTTATTCTTGATTGATGGCTTTTAAAATCATGTGATGGTGGTAAATGTAGTCATTATGCACCGCCAACAGCGGCCCAGTAAGGCCCGCTCCAGACCGCACGAACTTTGGCGCAGCGGGAACGGACTCCGGTCCGACAGGCCGCTGAAAAACAGCCTGGCGTGGGCACGAGCACGGCCCAACGGCCCAACCGAATTACGCGCAGCCCAAAACGCGAAGCGGGCCAGACTTAAATTGCGAGCGCGCACGGCCTGATTAAAATGGCCCTGGCGGCAAGTCAGCAGGCCGCCAATTCGGCCCAACTCATCGAGCGGCGCGCGTCCCGCCTTAATCTTAGTCATTCGCCAAGATCGACGGTGCAGGGCGCGATGAAACCCTAGGTTTCACTTTCTTCCTCACTCTCTCTCTGCTCTCGCCACCCTCCTCTCTCACTCCGCTCCCTGCAGCCGGCGACGCGACGAGCGAGGACGCCGGAGCAGGACGGCGACGGCGAGCCGCTGCGACGCCATGGGGAGGTGCTCGCCGGTGCACGCGTGCGAGTCATCGTGCGCGGCACCGTCGAGCATCTCCACCGTGGTGCCCTTGGGGCGTGCATGTCGCGCACAGAGCTGATGCGCGGCGACGGCAACCCTACGGCAACCCAGTGCGACGGCGGCGAGGCGCCGTAGCGCCTGCGGGTCCCGCGCGGTGGAGCTGATGCCAAGCGGGCCGGTCCTTATGCTGGCGAGGCACACACACGGCGGATCTGATCCGCGGTGCAACTCGTCGGTGAGCAGGGAAGGGCTTGTGCCGTTGTCCGCCGGCGCGGAGACTGATGGTGCGGCGGGCGCGCACACGATGAACCTGAGGGCCGTCGAGATGCACGCGCACGGCAGATCTGATGTTGCGGCGCATCTCATCGGCGAGCCGCCGACCGCACGCGCACAAGCTGATGACGCGGCGGCACCGACGACGACTGAGAGGTAGGTACCTCTGTCTTAGGTTAGGGTGTGCATGACTTAGGGTTAGGATTAGGGTTTGGTGGTTGTGGTGTGCGTGAGATGCAAACTAGAACAAGAACACAAGTAGATCAAACCCTAGCTTAACTTACTGCTTAATCAGATATGTAAGAGCATGCTTAGTAGATCGAAAAACTGAAACCCTAATTGCTTAACATGAATTTAATCTTACTGTACTGACTAATACTAACCAGAACATGAATTGTGTGCGTAGAATTGAGATTAAAACTTAACTAAAACTGAACATTAATCATGAACTAATTAGAGTACTGATCTAATCATGAAACCTTAGTGCGCATATTTAAAATTTAACTAATACTGAACTAATTTGATGCATCTAGTCGTGAAGAAGTAGAGCTAGAACATCAAAACTAACTGAAATTAAACTAAAACTTTAATGAACACCTCTGATTGCTGAACTAGATCATCATAACCGACTTAAAACTAATTAGATCTAGCGCTAACAGAGACTAGGGGATCTAAAACGACCAATTTAGGCATCTGATACCAGTTGTTAGAACTAATCTAATTAGCTTAACAGGAATCAAACTAGTCAGAATTAGATCACGCCATGAACTCAACTAATTAGATGAATCTTAGACATTACCTGGACTTAGATTCGCCATAAATCAGATCTGCAGTGGATGCAGATCAATAGGCGATGTAGATGGTGTAGAGGTAGAAGAACGGTTGCAATCGATGTAGATCAAAGGGACACCGGTCTTCCACGACTTCCAGCACCTTAGGGATCGGTAGATTAGGGTCACGATGAACCGTAGGCTTAATTTCGTGAGTTAATCATGGATTAGGGTTAACTAGGGTTTTTCCTCATATTTATAAGTGCTGTAGGCGTGGGGCTGGGCCCAAAACGTGGGCTGAGTTTTGCCTTCCGATCAAGGCAACTAACAGGGATTAATTGGGCTCAAAACGGGCCTTTCGGTCCACTATTGATCGAGGTAAATTCCAAAATGTCGTAGTTAGGTCCCGAATGCATCTCAATCCTAAAGCACAAGGAGAAAAAACGTGCTTCGTGAAACTAAACTTGGTGGTATGTACGGTGTGGCCAAGAGCTATGCTTGCCGTGGCCCGTGGCATACCATGGCTGGGAACCAACTAAACACTAAGCAACTTAAAGTGACCGTGGCTCCTAGGGCCGGGGTATCGTGCATGTTATGGAGTCAATCAGCCGACCTAGACATAAATTCATAGTAACTCTTCTACTTCTTCTTAAGGCCACCACCGGTGCAACTATCATACATCTGAGTCTTCCATTGAGTTTATACATTCATATCCATGTAAGTACTAAATAAAACAAATCCCATGAAGTCATAACTTCTAAATTGACTGCATACCTGCTGCCATCGATCATCACTCCCTACTCAACACACCGGAGACCAGACAATTTTTCATTGACTTGATGCCTGAACTTAATTAGCACAACAAGTTAAACATAGCAGGAGAGACAGCCAAAAAGGTACAAGACCTAGATCAGGATGAAAGGCCGCCATATGCAGTAATAGAATGGGCCTTTACGGTTCATCAAGTGAAGATAAGAAAATTAGATTAAGCTCCGCCTTTTATTTCACTACCAATTTGTTCACGCGTGGCAAGGGGCTGCTATAAATTTGGATAAAATATTGAACGGATACTACTTTGAAGATAATATTTATTAATACAAAACTTATCTGATGCATTAAATAAATAAGGATAAAACGTTTTGTTTTCCTTAGCTGCATAGAAATCTACAGAGACCTAGCCGCTGGGGTCATGGACCAGAGGCTTCTTCAAAGCTACATAGAAATCTACTTGTACCTCAACAGCAAAGAAGAACACGTCCTGCTTTGTTGAATGTCCTCTTGCCGCTGGGGTCGAGGACCAGAGCCCTGTTAGAGCCACCCAGAGCAGAGCAATAGGTTCTTCTAGTGCTGCTTCATGGGAAGGCAAGTTCCAAAGCCAAAGACCAGTTCTTGCCGCACTTGCACCTCTTCAGACTTCTACAAAACAAATTTTAAGTCTTCCTTCAAAAATCAGGATCGTATCTGTTGGTGGTGAAATTTGGCAGGAAGTTTGTATCTTGCAAGGTGCATGGCAGAGCTTTGTTGAAGCTGGATTCGTAGAAGATTCATGCACTGAAGTTTAAGATGGTGCATGGCCGAGAGAGAGGAGTGTATTCCTCTGCTAGCATGTGGCACTGGTGCTATATATGGTGGATGACGATGGAGCTCGAAGATCTTCAGCCTGATTCTGTCCAGGGCGTGTACGTGAGGGACTTTGAGGTAAACCATGGTCCGGTGCAGAAGAGGATCGGAGCACGTACGCAACTAGAGATAAGTAGGGATGAATGCATACCAGATTAGTGTGCTTGTGATGGAATCCATGTGGGACGTCTACATGAAGGAGGATGACAGGTCGTATGAGGTTTTCATTATCTAGGATCATTAGCATCATGGCCAGAATAATTAATAGTTAGAGTCGGTTTAGCTTTGGAGTCTTGTTCTGTACGGCAAAGTCCAGCCGTCTTATAAATAGAATAGGGTCACGGCATACTGAAACCCCGGTCAATCATCAAACACATCTACTATTTTGTTTTTCTTTTTCTTTCTCTTTACTGCTTTGTAGAGTAAAGTAGTCGTCTCTTTCGCGTAAGTGAAGATCTCTTTGTTGATTTGTCGTGTAAATCATCCGGTGATCACCACGTTAGCGTGATCGTTATCCTTTGCTGTTCTTGCTTGAAAAGCAGCCGGCGACCTCGCCTATCCTTTGTTCGATCAAGATTGTATTGTTGGCCCAAGATCCGTATTTTGGCGCTAACAAAATTGGCGACTCCGCTGGGGAACGATTAATTCGGCTCTTGTGACAGCCAAATTTCTATTTTCCTATCTCAAGATCGATCTGCTATTTTGTTCTTCGTCATCACATCAGGCCCTCACGGCTGATCGCGTTCATCTGCAATCGTGCGCGCGGCTTGTTTGTGGCTGCGCTTGCATGCCACCAGAGGAAAGGAGACCAGCCACAATCGGAATTCATTGCTGTGTCCGGGCGATCGAGTCGAGTCATCTCCACGGCCAGCATCTGAAGTCTAATTGTTCGGTGCCTGCTACATACACGCTGAGCAAGTCTTCCTAATCTACATCAAGGTAAGATCCACTGTAAGTAGCACACCCGCATCTTTTTCATATGGCTGATGAATGGGGGTATGTTAGGCCTGTAGGCTTCGAGATGCAAGATGACAGGCCATATGATGTTAGTGCTTTTAATATTAATAATTTTAGCAACAGGCAACATGATTTTGCAGTTCCTAGTACATCGGCAATTTTCGCTCCAATTCCTGTTACACAACAAAGTATTCCAATGATCAACAATTGTGGCCGAATTAATGTGCTGGATTCAGCTAATTATTTTGAGCCATCTTGTGTTAATAATAATTTTAGTAGAGTACAACAAGATATGTTACCTACTTATGCATCGGTAGTGTTTTCACCACGTCGAGTTACACAACATGCCATGCCGATGAATGATATTTATGGCCGAATTGATAGAATTGATTCAGACAACTGTTTTGAGCCATCTTATGATACAAATGCTTGTAGACTGGGGGGCACATCTGATGTTTTCCCACCAATTAATTGTGCACCTAATGTAATCAACTCGGCTCCAACACCAGATAATAAGTATAGCCGAGTGCATGAGATTTCAGCTAGCATACAAGCACCTACAACCAATGAGGTGAGCGAAGTCACACTTGAAGATCTTTCTGAGGTTGATCGACAAGAGACGTAATAACTTCGTATAGCGCCGAATTGATAGAATTGATTCAGACAACTGTTTTGAGCCATCTTATGATACAAATGCTTGTAGACTGGGGGGCACATCTGATGTTTTCAAACCAATTAATTGTGCACCTAATGTAATCAACTCGGCTCCAACACCAGATAATTTGTATAGCCGAGTGCATGAGATTTCAGCTAGCATACAAGCACCTACAACCAATGAGGTGAGCGAAGTCACACTTGAAGATCTTTCTGAGGTTGATCGACAAGAGATAGAGCGTGACCTTGCAGAATGGATGGCCAAGCGGCGAAAGGAGAAGTTATTGCAGAAGTTGGCATGCTATCCAAGAAAGCAGGACAACATTGTCAAGGAGGCAACAATGCCAAGCTCTTCTACTGGCCAAGTAAGTAAACCGATCTATTCTGAAAATAATGTCCATTTGATTGACACATCGGTATCTGCACAATCCTGTCATGCATTTGTTTCCCATAATCTGAATAGAAATTTCGATTTGCATGCAAAAGAACAAGAGCCGGCTACTGTTGAGTTTGGAGAGTCGGCTGCTATATTTGTTGAGGAAGAAAGGGAGCCTCTTAGTTTGCCATCTGAATATCGTGCTAAAATAATGGATGATCGGATTGGAGAGGAAGGAGGAAATAAATGGCCAGTTACTACTGGGAGTTTCGGTCCCAATGGAGCAGCTGGTAGCCATCATGTTGAAGTGCATGAGAGTTCCAAGATACTTGTAGAGGTTGCTCCAAATTCATGGGAGATTCGGGTAATGATCAAATTTCTGATTTAACTAAACTGGATGGTGGTTTGGTTATTGGTAGTGGAATTACAATGAAATATATCGGCCAGTTTATTATGCAATGTAGGTGGGCCGGTACTGATATTTCATTTAATTTGAAGTTATTTCCATTATCCTCGCCATGTATTACATCTATATATTTTGGTCTGATTGTTCCAAATTTTGATTGTCTCGAATTAATGGGGAACAAGTTGACACATTATTTTTGTTTTAAGGGTACAAAGCTAGTCTTTGATACAGTTGAAAAGACTGATATCAAGGTGATAGAACATAGTTTTAACAAAAAATGTATTGCTGAATCGGGGGACATCAAATCTGAACGGACGTCTTCACAAATTGATGATGAGGCAACATGTGAGCAGAAGCTAGCTGATGGAGGAGCTGAGGAAGTAATGCAGGTCGACGAGCGATTACAGAAAGGAAATTCAATTGACAGGGAAAAGGATCGACGGCCAGAAATCATGATTCGGACAATGCCATGCAAGATTGGGCAGGCTGTGAGAAGAGCAATACTTGTTGCCGGATCAGAGATGTCACGTACTCAGGTTTCAGTTCTTGCTGGGTCGGGTACAGGACATGGAGATTTGTCTGCAGTGGAACGTGAGAAGGTTGCGTGTTGTGGCGAGCAGCAAACAGCACACAGTCGGAGGTTCGTTCCTGGAGCTAATAAAATGCAAGGTGGAGAGCTGTGTGATGCTGGGCATGTGGTCAATAAACGTGCCAGATTTGGCAGAGGGCACGTCCATGATTTAAGTGGATTCACTGATGGGGAGAAGAAGGTTAGGGCTGATATGATCATGAATCAGCATGTGGTTGGTCCTGGCTTAGTGCTACAATCCAGAAAGTCACGATATATGCACAGTTCAGAGAAGAGGTGCAGCGTACAACCTGAACTGCCGCATTATATGGCTGGACAAAGTGCAATGAAAGATGATGGGTCATGCATGGACAATAGGCAAGGGCCTCACGATGGAAGTTTTCAGGGAAGTCAGGGGAGAATTTCCAATGGCAAGGAAGTTGGCAAAGCGTTGAGAAAGAAAATGATTTGGGTCCCTAAAGGTACTGTACAAGTTAGTTCTGAGGTTAATGTTCAACTATCAGAAGGAAACGTCTAAACAGCTTCTGGCTAGATCTAAAGAAAAGGAGGACCAGGCATGGGGATCCCAAAAGAGGCCAAGATGTCAAAGGTTTGCATACAGGTACAAGAATCATTGGCAAGCACATCATCAGTTTCCATCACCCAACGCACACATGTGTGAATATTGGTATTCAGTTCCAGGTATTTTTATTATTCGCCATGGTGGTTTTGGTATAGTACTTGCATGCCATTTGAATATATTTATTGTTTTTGGAATTTTCCACGGCCATATGTGTGTGATGATTTGTTATCATGGCCGTATCAGCAAGATGGTTGTTAGATTTGACTATTCTATGCTATTTTGTTTAAAAGAAGCCGAAATAACGAGGGAGCAGCATGACAAGTGCTTCAAATATTGATGTTATCCTAATGTTATTCAATAAATTTGTTTCGGCTGTGGGGCATGCTTTGAAAAAATGTAAAACTGCACGGCATGGATGGTTTGTATTTTGTTTAGCATCGTCCTGATGGTGGCTGGTGTCTGTTTACGTAGGGCTATCATGTATAGTAAGTATGAATAAACAGGGACGATGTTAAATAGCGTATCGCTTCTTAGATCATGTTTGAGAATTGTGTATTATCACCATGTTATTATCACGATCAACAAAATGATTTGGCTGTACAGATGTTTTTCGGCAACCAAGCTTCACCGAAAAACAGGGGGGCATGTGTTGGTGGTGAAATTTGGCAGGAAGTTTGTATCTTGCAGGGTGTATGGCAGAGCTTTGCTGAAGCTGGATTCATAGAAGCTAGATTCATGCACTGAAATTTAAGATGGTGCATGGCCGAGAGAGAGGAGTGTGTTCCTCTGCTAGCATGTGGCACTGGTGCTATATATGGTGGATGACGATGGAGCTCGAAGATCTTCAGCCTGATTCTGTCCAGGGCGTGTACGTGAAGGACTTGAGGTAAACCATGGTCCGGTGCAGAAGAGGATCGGAGCACGTACGCAACTGGAGATAAGTAGGGATGAATGCATACCAGATTAGTGTGCTCGTGATGGAATCCATGTGGGACGTCTACATGAAGGAGCAGGTCGTATGAGGTTTTCATTATCTAGTGTCATTAGCATCATGGCCGGAATAATAGTTAGAGTCGGTTTAGCTTTGGAGTCTTGTTCTGTACGGCAAAGTCCAGCCGTCTTATAAATAGAATAGGGTCACCGCATATTGGAACCCCGGTCAATTATCAAACACATTTATTATTTCGGTTTTTCTTTTGTTTCTCTTTACTATTTTGTAGAGTAAAGTAGTCGTCTCTTCCGCGTAAGTGAAGATCTCTTTGTTGATTTGTCGTGTAAATCATCCGGTGATCACCACGTTAGCATGATCTTTATCCTTTGCTGTTCTTGCTTGAAAAATAGCCGGCGACCTCGCCGTAATCAAGGTCTTTACCCTTCATTTGATTGAGATTGTATTGTTGGTCTAAGATCCGAATTTTAGAGCTAACACCCCATTAATTTGCAGAGTGTCACTCCTGGTTCATATGGAATGAACCAAAGGAATCTTTCTGATTGGTGGCTCAAGGCACAGTACAAAGAGTAGGAAAGGCAGACAAAAAAAATCAACACCTTAGTACTTCTTGGCGCTTGGACACTCTGGAAGAATCGTACTAGATGTGTCTTTGATGGAGCTTCTCCTGATCTGCAAGAGGCACGACATCAGTTCGAGGATGAGTCATGTCATTGGGGTCTTGTCGGTGCCAAAAAGTTACAAGAACTTCGTATGGGTCAAGTGGAGAGTAATTTTGTGAAACATCTGACGAGACTTGTGCTGCTGTCAAATTTCCTAATGACTCCCATCCACAGGAAGGGTCGTATCTTTACAATCGAAGTACAATAAATTACTCACACTCTCCAAGTGCAATGAAGTGAATGAGTGGAGCTGAGGAGAGGTGGTATTAAATAGTAAAATCCTGAATCCGTTCGCCTTAGGTTTCGCGTGAACTGCTATATATGATAGATGGCTAAAAAACTGTATGAAGATTGCTGATACTGACCGCTCAATGAAAGATGGACGTACTAGCGCGCGCGCACAATGGTCGTGCCATGATTAATTTCGTCTGGAGACCGATATTTGTATATTGTTCGAGTTTTGATTGCTCTGCTTTAGTTGAAATTAATTCAAACTAGTTGTTGATCGTTAATCAGTCTGTCACACCCGGTTTTAAGGAGACAACCGAATGCACACCACATGTATGCCAGGATCAGTTAAATCATACATGCAGCGACAAATAATAAAATACCATTATTATAGTGCCAAATTAATGGTAAATATTATTACATAATGACTCATGGTCTAAAATAGAAATAACAGAGTAGCGGAATAATAAACGAGCGACTATCCCATCTTCCACAGGCGTTGTCCGGAGGCAACACTAGCCTAGTATGGAGCATCGGGTCGAACTCATCGTCGTTGTAGTCACCTTCACCTCTATGGTCTGAGCGGCCATTGTTTATCCAAACAAAGAGAGGGAATAGAAAGTTTGAGTACATGTCGTACTCCATAAGTGTAAGAAAATTATAACACGATGGCAAATATGAAAAAAAGCTGACACGTGGTTTACTGCACTATGCAACAAGACACATTTATAAAAGCAACCTATTTACTAGGTGTAATTCTCGAATCTCTAACAAATCAACATCAAGAATAAGCTCATCCGAGTTCCCACCACTTGGCTACCAAACCATACCAACCAACCATCCTACTAATCGCGAAGAAGTCCAAGCCCGCTCTTGACCGTGAGCACGGCTGTCATGACAGTTTTTATCCTTGCAAGGTTTGCACACGTTCACCACGAGTCAATGTTATCCCGTTTTGCTTTACACTACCGAGGTATCAAGCCAGGTAAACACTGAAAAGCCTTTCAATAGCGTCTCATACCCTATAAACACCCGCTAGGATTCGCTACAACAGACAAGTCCATTTTACTTTGCCGGCTATAGCCCCCATTTACGCCATAACAACAACCGAATGGTGCTACAGTAAATAAGAGACAACTATATAATTAGCTAAGCCGTACCCATTTAAGCCTCGTGGTTGCGCTGTGCAGCCAGGTTACATGTTCACGAACCGGTCCTTAAATCTAACACAGGCACAATCACAAACCGAAATCTCATGCACGACGGCACCATACCTAACCATCCAGCCTGTCCAGATTACCTAAGCTCCATGTGTCGCTAAACAATTACCATCCCAATGGCGTTAACGTGATCGTTATCCTTTGCTGTTCTTGTTTGAAAAGCAGCCGGCGACCTCGCCTATCCTTTGTTCGATCAAGATTGTATTGTTGGCCCAAGATCCATATTTTGGCACTAACAGTATCTTGCTAAAACCAGCGTTGAACTGGCATAAAGAACATAGCTGCAGAAGATATACAAGTGAGAGCGGTAGAATTCAGGTCCCGTTAGTCAGCTACTGCAGTCACTGTAGTAAAGAGCTCAATGACTCGAAAAACATCAGCCAAATCTTCTCTGTAACCAAAAAAGAAGAAAAAACTACGTGTGCTGATCCAACACAAAAACTCCGGTAAAGAACGAACCTGCTTGCAGCAGCAGATGAGGCGCAGCCGTGCAACTCTGAAGATGTCATCGACACCAACCTGCGCCACCATTGCAGTCATCCAAGCCACAGTCTTCTAGGGTTCTCTAAATTTATCCTAACTTCGGACCACACAAAGCATGCGTGCTAGGGAGTGTGGTGGTCGAGTGACAGTGTAGTGCATATCACGGCTGTGTAAGTGCTTGTTTCTGATCTAGGACACTGGCAATTTGAACTGCAGGCGAGGGACCATGCATAACGGTGTCCACGGCCACGCTGATCGACAAGGGGGTTGGGTTAGCGTCAGTATGAACGACGACGAATGGTTGCTGGCTCGGAGCATTTGTGGTTATCAGCACCGCGGATTGGGGACGGATGCTGATCTGTAATGTGCAGGTTCAGCTGTGGCGAAGATCATCATGTGACGCATGTCAATTACAAAAACAATCTATTGAATAATATTTGTATAATACTAATATTGATACTGGTTGCTCTTTTCGCCTGAACGAAAAGGTAGTACCAGGTAGACGCTCCTCTCGTGAACGTCGCGGTAATATCTAGTCTTCTAGTATCCTTGAGCTCGCACCGCCAGAATCAGCTCAGCTGTCTGGTAACAAAATGACTATACGTTCTGAAAGAATAAGAGTTTGGGGAAATTCCACAATGGGTTTTCCATTGATGCTCTAGGCATATTTATAGTACAGGTTACAACAGAACCCTGATCGGGTTTACTTGCTATACAAGCAAATACATGACTTGCGACTGAAGTAAATACATACAAATATTTACATATTCTAACAGCCCCCCTCAGTGTCAACCGGGAGAGCGACGGACATTGAGACTGGACCTGAAATCGTTAAGCACCAAAGTCGGCAAGCCCTTTGTAAATATGTCCGCATATGGAAGAGTAGTAGGAACATGGAGAACTCGGACAGCACCAAGTGCAACACGCTCCCGGACGAAATGCAAGTCAATCTCCACATGCTTAATTAGTACATTGATGATGAACTTGATTTGTGGAGAGATAGACTGCACTAATATTATCACAATACACAATAGTGGCCTTGGTTGGAGGACGACGAAGCGCACCAAGAAGTTGATGTAGCCAGCATGCATCGGCGACAGCATTAGCAATACCTCTATACTCGGCTTCAGCACTCGAACGGGAAACTGTGTATTGCCGCTTAGAAGACCAAGAAACAATATTATCGCCAAGAAAAACACAATATCCTGAAGTAGATCGTCGAGTATCCGGGCAGCCAGCTCAATCGGCATCCGAATATGCCACCAAATCATGAGACGAGCTCCGACTTAAATGAATGCCAAACTCCAAAGTACCTTTAACATAGCGAAGAATCTGCTTGACAAGAGCAAGATGCGGTTCGCGGGGATCGTGCATATGTAAACACACCTGCTGAACCGCATGAGAGATGTCTGGCCGCGTCAGAGTGAGATATTGGAGAGCACCAACAAGAATCCGATACAAAGTAGGATCTTCGACCGGAGAACCACTAGTGGCAGAGAGCTTTGATTGAACTTCAATCGGAGTGGCACAAGAATTGCAATTTGTCATCTTTGCACGTTCAAGAACTTCTGATGCATATTTAGCTTGAGAAAGAAACAAGCCAGAACTGGTCCGTGTGGCAGCAACACCAATAAAATAATGCAAGGGGCCAAGATCAGTCATAGCAAACTCTTGACGCAAACAAGAAATAATCTTGTGAAGCAGAGCTGTGGATGAAGCTGTGAGGATGATATCATCGACATATAGAAGTAAATAAGCCATATCTGAACCATGTGTGTAGATGAACAGAGATGTATCACACTTCGATGCACAAAAACCAATGGAGAGGACGAAGGACTGAAACCGGCTGTACCAAGCTATCGGCACTTGCTTAAGACCACATGCTTTGTTGAGACGGCAGACATCATGTCGTCGAGTTGGATCAATAAAACCAGGTGGCTGCTGACAGTAGACAGTCTCATTAATGGTGCCATGCAAGAAAGCATTTTTGACATCCAATTGATGAATAGGCCAGCTGCTAGAAATAGCAAGAGAGAATACAGTACAAATAGTTGCAGGTTTGACAACTGGACTAAATGTCTCACCATAATCTATTCCAGGTTGTTGAGAAAAACCACGGACCACCCAACGAGCCTTGTACCGAGATAATGTACCATCACCATTATATTTGTGTTGAAAAATCCATTTGTCTGAGACAATATTAGCACGAGGTGGAGGCTGCACTAAATCCCAAGTATGATTAGCGGCAAGGGCATTGAACTCCTCCTGCATGGCCGCTTTCTAGTTGGGATCAGCAAGGGCACCTTTATAAGTCTTCGGCAATGGACTAATGTCCGAAACAGTAGAGACCGAGAGATCCAATATGAGCTTGGGTTGACTGATGCCGGCCTTACCACGAGTTCGCATTGAGTGATCATTGTCGACTGGCTCAATGGTAACTATTGGTGCACGTGAGGTGTGAAGAGAGGCCGCAGAGGGCTCGACAACTGAATGTAGTCAAACCAGACGGTGCCAGATGAGACACAGTGACGTCCGGCACGGCAGCTTGGGATGAACCAGCGAAGTCAACAGGTGCTGGCTGGGCCGTGCGATGCTGATGGGCCGAGTCACGGGCAGGTTCGCTCGGTTCAAGGGCGAGCGCCCGCGTCGGCTTGTTGTCGAGGAAGAGGCCCTCCACCTTGCTCCAGATGACAGGCGTCGCGTGTAATGACGGAGCGCATCACCTCGGATGAGACCGAGGAGTAGATCAGCTAGCGCACAGCAGAGTCCGTCTTGAGTTTAGGGTTTACGGCGGCCAGGGCAGCAGCAGGGTTGACGGCGTCAGCCATGGAGGGCTAGCGTTGGCGAAGGGAGGAGCGGCGGCGGCTGCTGGAGATTAGGGTTGTGGAAGCTGGTTTAGGGATCGATATCTCGTGATACCGTGAAAGAATAAGAGTTTGGGGAAATTCCATGATGGGTTTTCCATTGATGCTCTAGGCATATTTTAGTACAGGTTACAACAGATGATCGGGTTTACTTGCTATACAAGCAAATACATGACTTGCGACTGAAGTAAATACATACAAATATTTACATATTCTAACACGTTCGACCCACGTATCCTTTCTGATGTACGCCCAGTTGCTGGTGTTGTTTGTTTGCCAATGGTGGATCGGACACCGGTTGGTTGCATGCAGTCGTACGCATAGCATCACTCGACAGGTAAATATTGTACTAGTGCAGCAAAAATATCTGCAAGCCCCAAACTCAGCAGTTCGAAATGAATAATTTATGGTAATTAGGTCCCTGATGCATCCCAATCCTAAAGCACAAGAAGAAAGAGAGCGTGCTTTGTGAAACTGTAGTGTGTGGGTGTGAATGAGGGCTTTGCTTGCAATGGCATATCATGGCTGGGACCAACAACGCAAAGCAACTAAAAGTGACCAAGGCGCATAGGGTCGGGGTCTCGTGCCTAATTACGGAGATTCAATCGACTAGTCAGGCCTAATAGTTGGCCCTTTGTCTATTATATATATAATTGATTAAGAAAAGAAGAATCCACGTTCACCCTCAAGGACTAGAAAATACCACGTTAATTAGAGAAAATAAGAAGAGAGAATTACTCACTACTATTATTATGAAAATTTTAGTGTAAAATACTCTCAAACATATTTCTATATTACTCACCATGCTATTATGAG
>LAPY01000231.1:252653-263519 GCA_000970635.1 Eragrostis tef
TATATATATATATGTAACTTCCCTTTTATTGATCTTCTTATACACCTAAGAAATTACAATGAATTTAACTGTATTAGGAGCCACATTATAAACAAGATTTCAACAAATTGGTGTGTGATATATACTACCTCTCCAATGGATGATACTACATTGTTCTAACCTAAGATACTCTGCCCAACTTGTATCATGGAGATGATAGTACTTCACCAACTGCCAATCATGTCGTTATTTTACGTCTCACAACACTGCAAACATGAACTAGCTGTTGGTCGCCAAAAACAAAAAACAGTAAGCTGCAACATTACAATCATTCAGTTGATGACGTCAACTAAAACATTATAATTTCAGCAACTCAACAAATCTATTTCCGTTCTAAAGTCATCTCATCAAGTGAGCATTACAAGACCTTGAGTAACTGCTTTCAACTGGAGGAACATTGCAATTTGATCAACTATACAATTGTATCATTCTGAGATAGTAGGTCATACGGAAAATGAATGGATGCAACCACTCCACATTCTTTCTTCTTATTAGTTCCTTCTAGTCAGAAATATTTCGGAGCTGCCATGAGACATCACTCTCAGACCGTCCTTTCTCCAAAGATATAAAAGGTCTTGTCTGACAAAATGATACGTTTATGCATGTAATAAGTTACTCAGTTCGTCATCTTTTAAGTTTTTAAACCAGTATTTTTTACACCGCTGACGGGCGTAATTTCTTACTTTAATAGTACGTCAGGCCCCATTTTGCCATGAAACTTCCGCTTCAACACAATACAGGGCAAGAAAGGAACATAAACAAGAAAAAGTTCCTCGCATGAGCTCGTTCACGACCCTGCTGTAATTTTCAGCACCCTACCATCACAGAGGCGCCGTTGTATGACTAAGGGTACGAAAAGAGGCATACAACACAAACAGTGAGAAAGAGCATAAGGGCATGGTCTCTTGTAGCGAAACCTTCGGGGTCCGCTGTGGCAGCCTGAGCCTTGTGGGCAGTTGCAGCGTAGCCGGAACCATCGAGCACCGCGAGCCAACGCACATGATCGGTTCTGCACTCACGTGCGCTCTCTCCTTGACTTCCAAAGCCACCTAGTGCCGAACCCAGTGGCGAGTGATCTTCAGCTTGCATTCCTCGTGCATCCCACTCCTAGCTCAAGACTGCCAGTCATCCATGTAACCGCTGTCCGCCAATGTCGTCTCAATGTTTCCATAAGCTGGTGATCATTGTGTGCTACAATATAAACCATACATGAACTTTTGAACTGCTTACCTTACCACTACACGATTTCGTGTTACATTTATAGATGTGAAGAAGTACATGAACTTATGACCTACCTACCATATCAACATTGCTGCTTGCATGTAGTGGCCGAATCTTTACTTTTTATTATTTGTGTTGTGGGTTCATATGCGTGTCGCGCACTCCTCTTCTCTCGAAAATTGGCGCCGAGCGCTTCTCTCGGCTGTCCGCTACATCGTCTACCTCGCACGCCTCGTTATTTTTTTTCCTTCATCTGGATTCGATTCCAAATTCTCTGAACTCTCCCGATCCAACCTCGCAGCCCTAAACCGCCGCCTCGAGCCGCAGGAGCAGCAGGATGGGGATGAGAAAGAGAGATGCGATGCCGGCGGCGAGGACGTCCTCCTCCGTGTCGTGTCGAACACCGCCGCTGTGGCCAGCAGCTGAGGAGATCGACTCCGCCTCGAACCGAAGGAGCAAAGCTGCAGGATGGGGAGGAGGAAGGGCGACCACGAGCCGCAGGAGCGGAGTTGCAGGATGGGGCGGAGGAAGGGCGAGGTGACGCCGGCGGCGAGGACGTCCTCCGAGCGCCATCACCACCGACAAGTTGTGGCCATCTTAGATTCTGGTTTTCGCCTGGGCGGTCTTCCACCGAGTTCTTCGGCCGCCGCCCGTTCGCCACCAAGCACTGCAAGGGCCATGTCCCAGGGAGGAGCCGCAACTGCTCCCGCTGTAGATCCGCTCAAAAAAATCACGTTATTCAGGTACATGCTGTTCAAACCTCTCTTTTCCTTTCCCTCTCGAGATCCTCCTGTTCCTGCTGCTGTAAGTTCAGCATTCACCGTATCAGTACCATCACGGTAGCTATTGATAACGATTTTGTTTTAGACAAAAGGGGCCAGCCCAGCTTATGTTGAAAGCTTGAGTTTAGAGACCAATTGATAACGATTTGATGCAGCTTCAATTACTCTGTGTACTTCTCAATTGTCATCTGGCAGTGGCACAAAAAACAGTACAAATGCCAACTAAGTTTATTCCTTGCACTTGTAATACTTGTAAACAATAATAATCACATCAGTATCTTTATGCCCTGTATTTGTTTTATAGTCTTTTTCCATGTCCGGAGTAGTGGCTATCTTTGTGTCCTGGTGCTAGATTGAAGTGCCTTTCCTGCCTCCACATTAGAAATATGTCACATTTGCAAGTTAAGTTATTGGTTTACATAAATGTCAGAGACTACTCTACTGACCATTGCTAAACAAGTATGTATCAGAATTGTATATGATAATTTCAATTGCATGAAAAAAAAAATTGAAGTACCTTTTAGTTCTCTATGATAAAAGTTTGCAATTCTTTTTAGGTCATCTTAAATGGCAGAAGGACGAGACTGCCTTGCTCTATGCGCAAGCAATTGCGAAATTAGTGTCATTTCAAATTGGAATCCCTGTGTTGGACTTTTAATACCTGATGATTTGTTCCATTCAGACTTCAGAGTATGGTAGAATATAGCATATCTGAAACCTGAATCTCTGCATCATCATCACTGCTGCAATGTAATTAGTGTATAGATCTTACTTGACCTGTCTCAACTGAAAGCTTCTACAAATTTGATATTTAGATTACTTTAACCTTGTTGTGTTAGTTTGTTGTGTTAGTGTTTCATGAATAATTAAATATAATTATATGTAGCTATCTTGTATATTAGAGAAAAAAAAATAAAACAGACATGTTTACTCAACATCTGTTTCGTTTCCTGTACAAGCTTGTGATTTTGGTTCAGCTATCAGATATCAAACAACACAAATAGCATTACTCGGCATGTCTGCACAGGCGGCAACCTGCTCCAGATTAGCACTACGGCCGCCATCTGTTATCTAAAGGGCTGTATTGAAAGAGCTATATCACAAAGAGAGAAAAGGCTAGGAGCATGGTCTGATCATGTTTTACAGCAGTTTGTTGGATGCTTTCCTGGACAAGGTCGGGATTTCGGGGCCTGTGCAACTTGAAGCACCTACACCTCCTGAGTAATTGATAACGATTAGGATGGAAAATGCTCAGGCTAGCTTTGCGGTGTCGTTAAAAATGAGAAACCATATTGGCGCAGCATCCAAAGCACTACAAATGGCAATTAGGTTCATGACCTGCACTTGTAATACCTTGTAAAAGAAATAACACAAATTGAAGTATCTATCTGCCCTGCATATCAAGACGTGTTTGGTTATGATATACTGCTCTCTAGCTACTTTGCAAATCAGTTGTAGAGCTTTTCTATTCTTACAAGAAATAGTTTGGTGTAATGTGCATGTGCTTGTGCTTTTTTGCATCTAAACTTTGTGCTTTTCAATTCAACTGCCACTGGTTTAGCGCTTAACAATTTTAAATTATGCTTCCATACTGACTGTTTATACATGTGAATTTGTGAACTGACAAAGCACCGCAAAATTTTCCCATGCCCTGAGTAGTACTACTAGCTATCTGTGTGTACTGTTGCTAGATTGAATTATTATCTGCCTCATTAGAAATATTGTTCATGATATCAGCCTCCAAGAGTTGCACATGATAGATAAAAAAAGAGTTAGAATAAAACTTTGTACCTACTCAAACTTGCCCGTGGCACTGGTTTTTTTGTTCTGTTTTTTCAGCTGAATCATAGGGCTGTTGAATGAAGAGGCACACATTGTTCAATCCAACCCCCGAGTTCATTTAGGCAAAACCCAATTTCTTGTACATCCAACAAGGGTGCGGCAGTAGGAGGATGAAAAGATTTTTTTTCTTTTTCTTATGTGGAGGCAGCATCTAGAGTTTTCTCATGTGTGAAAATGTTATCTTTTGTTATGGCTGGTTGTAGTGCTATGCATGTAGTTAATGGAATGGACCTGATTTTTGCTGGAGTATTTCTGTTGATAATTTCAAATAGTGTACTACAAAGATATGATGTTTTGAGGAATTGTTCTCTATTGTTACTTGTTCCTCGCATCAAATGTGATAGTAGATTATAGTGCATTTAGCTGTCAATGTAGAGGACAAATACGAAGTGGAGTACTAAGGTGACATGATGGTCACCTGCGGTGGACCAGATTGAGGATGATTTAAGACTAAGAAAAGTGAACACCTTTTATGAAAGAAATAGTGCTAGACTATATACTATCCAATGATTATTGTTTTTGCTATGTAATAAAAATGTCTATCATAATATATCTTTTAAAAGTATGGATGTCTATTGATTGTTGTTATTTTTTTAAAGCCCGTAGCAACGCACGGGCCCTTTTGCTAGTATAAGATTATGACCCAAGAGAGGAGTCATTCTCATTTTCTTACTAACTGCACAAATAATTTCTCAATATCCTTCTGATTTTGGTTAACAGTCCCGTGATCGCACAAGGCTATGAATATACCAACCGTGGTCCGTATTCCAACATCATCAATATCCTTATGATTTTGGATAGACGAAAGCAAATGGTCGCTCTCATGCATGTCACCATGACCTATATGCACAAGTCCAAAGAGAGTGCTGAAAACACGCTCCTGGAGTTTTTTTTTAAAAAAATATTTTAATCCTTTTTAATAAATATTTTAATAGTAGACCGACCAAAAACTTAAGTTGCAGATCTAATCAATTTGGTAGTTCATGATATGTGTACACTAGAAAGGCATGGGAACGTTAATTAAGAGTGCCATGGCGGCAACATTCTCTTCGAATAGACCACGTTCAGCTTCACCCCATGTGTATTGCCGATGTGTTGACTGTTGGAACCCAGGGGCCCATTAAGCACGAACACACATAAATTTGGTGTGCGACAACACACATGCAGCTATTTTGCACACACGCGATCACATCTGGACTTTCAAACGCACGCGCACACACGCAACGACCCAGAACACATTCTAAGTCATGATTATCCTAACATTAAATACCTGTGTAGTGGGTTGTACACCGAAACAGCAGGGAATGTGTACCAGAGTGAATGACCGGGTTTGCAGCGACGAAGTTCCGGTGAGATATCAGTGGCTGCTCCGGTCCTGCACCAATTGGCTTCGGGTTCCGATCGCAAGATTTGGTCATGGTGACACCTTCGAGCGCTGCATTCCTTCCTGAAGGCTTCATCGTGGAATCCCGCCCTTCTCGGCTGTATGGAAAATTCCTCCAGGTGCAAACCTTTCTCCAACATTGGGGCGGATGACAGCGGCGTGTTTGACGTTGTTACCTCCGTGGAAGCGTCGTCTTGGAGCTCTCCTAAGGCTGCGGAGTCGCATGTGACTTTGTTTCAGCTTGGTTCAATGTGCACCACATTCTGCAGCCTCCATGAGCTATCGACAATTGATGCCATTGTTAAAATTCTCTGATCATCATCCACGGTGATTGAGAACTCATTTATTCAGTGATGTGGTTCGAGTGGTTGTCACTTCAACCATTATACATGGTTTGTCCTTGGATTGGCAGATGCTCCAGTATTGTTCTGGTTCCCAATGGTGAAAGAAGGTGGGAGTCGACCTTACTCATAAGGCCACTGTAGAAGAAAATGAAGGCTGCAACATAGAGACTTTTCCTTTTTCTTCTTTTGTAACTTTTACTTCAATGGTGTGAGTTTGTGCACGATCTGTTGCTTGCCGTTGTCATCAAAGGTTGTATTTGGCTACAACTTTGTTGAAACTCAAAGCCAGTGGGGTTGTAGCTTGAAAGTCAAGGTTGAGATTAATACAATCTTCACACTATTATTTTTTTTAAAAAAAAAGACTTCCTCCGGCAGGAACGGGAATCGACTTCAGCCTTGAAGACTGCGAGCGGCACATGACACCGTCGTCCGGTCTCCCCATCATCTTGAAACGAGATCCGTGTCTGCCCTGACGATCTTCGAAGACCAACAGATAATTGACGCACTGTATCCAAGTTCCTCCTCATCTGGCCTGCTTTGCTCGATCTCCTCTAGCAGGAAAAAAAGGCAACACATGCGCACCCGAGGATCATGAGCCTCTCTGGTTTGAGGATCTCAACCTCTCTGATTCGTCCTGTTCAAACTTCTCGCATCATGGCAAAATGCTGAGGTAGAACAACGACGCGTACAACATTCAAGCGTTGTGCTTTTTCCCGTTGCCTTCCATTCGTATGGTAGATTTCTGCATTTCGTCTTTCTCAGTCGACAACACCTTATTACTCTCTCCTTTGAGTGTCGCTCTTGCTCAGTGGTGGCATACCACATATATATTCTCAACAAAAAGACCTCGTGGTAGCCTTATGAATCTTGTACAACTCTATCCACCAAATGGGCCCCTTGGTATACAGTTGATAAGTACTAATGTCACAGTCATGTGAGTGCAATCATACCATTACAATCTTTCATTGTATCATACTCCTGTTGTGATTTGATGGTGATCCACTTGATGTGTCAGTTGTCCTAATTATACTAGATTGGACTCTTGTGTGTTCCAAATACCCTCCTGATTGGAATGGGATCAGCACCAATTATTTTGTATTCCTTTGCTTGCATCTCATATCTGTCCACTTCCGCCGCGCTGCCACCGCAAAATCTGTGCGCCGCCGCCGCCTCCTCACAAACTTGTCTTGCTGCCACTCAGGACCTCGTTGCCTTGCACCACCACAGATTTCCCCATGTGCCCGCACTGAGTTCATGCCATCAGTTAATTTTTTTCCCTCAAATACCCTAATATTATTGATACTACTCAAGAATAGTAATAATACTAAGGGTGGAAAGGAAACTAATCTGGATCGTCAGATTTTAAATACCAACTGGATATATATTGGTGATATTGGGCATTGTGAAACTTCTCCAATTACAAATACCCTCCTGATTGGAATGTGAGCGACACCAACTATACTCTGTATTCCTTTCTTTTACCTACAAGTCCCTCCACATACGATCACCACCGGGTGGAGCGCTAAAAGTTAACGTTGATGGTGCCCTTTCATGGGCAATCTGGATGAGCGGCTGTGGGAGTCATTGTCCGAGATCATGATGGAAGGGCCCTGCTCACGGCATGGCGTCTGCTGTTCCATTGTCGGGATGCAGAGGAAGCAGAGGCGACGGCTTGCTTGGAGGGTGTTCGACTGTCGACGAGATGGCCGGAAGCTAGTTGTGTTCTGGAATCTGATTGCTTGGCGGTGGTGGAGAAGGTCAATATGAAGACGCCAGACAGGTCCTTTTCTTTTTTTGAGATTTGGTCTAGTGACCCATACCTACACGGAATTTATTGAAGGCAAATTGCCCTCAAAAATAGAAAATTGTGACGGCAAATGCAAATCGAACATCACTATGTGAGCCATCACGTGTCCTCTTTAGCTTGATCACAAATTCAAATCCCTTTAGCAGCCATGCATGGTGGCTGTCACCCTAGCCGCTGCGCCGCCGCCTCACCCAAGAGGCTGAGGGTGTAATCGTTCGTCACTACTGACGACGGCGATCTCTCAATGGCGCAAAGAGCGGCCATCGCGTGAGGAGTAGCAAACTTCACCACGGACATGGAAGCAACTGAGCGTGTCATCGCTGTTTAGCATCAAACCAAGGTTTGCAATCTTTTTTTTACCCAAAAAACTGGCTTGGACCGGTCGGTTACTGGAAAAAGCGGTCAGAAATCAGATTAAAATTCAAATGATGAAATTTGAATCAAATAACATCAAAATTTCCAGTTAACTGGTCCGTTAACCGGTAAACCGGACAAAAATTTCAAAAAACCGGTTTAGAGAGAAAAATAGAAAAAATGCAAAAAATAAACAATTTTAAAGAATTGAAACAAAAAATATGTAAAAAACTAGACCCAATTTTAGAGCAATGGTGAAAACAGAACATGAAATTCTGTCGTTGGCTTAGTCAAAAAAATCAAGGAAAGATGCTGGTAGTCAGTTTCTTTTTTAATTCCTATTTAAACCTAGAAGATATCCTCAAATTTTTTGACCCATCAAACGATTGAATTTTTGTGTTTCTGTTCCACCATTGCTGTGCAAATGTCATCTAAGTTTTTTACATATTTGAATTGAAATCGAAAACCAGACTACCAGATAAACGAGACCGGACCGATTTTTCCAGGTTTTTCGGTTACCGGTCCGGTTTACCGCGCTTTTGTAGACCCTGCACCAAACACTCGTCCGCACCGCCACTGCAGCAAATCGTCCGAACCGGTGTCTCCAAAAGGCCCCTCCCTCAGAATTTTGCTATACGCTCGAGCATTTACACCTGCTAACTAAGGTAGATTGACCAGTCGTGTGCCGGACAATCACACGTGTTTATACCTTCTAAGGTAGGCAGAGAACGATGACTATGTGGTTGGACAAGCGGGCGTCTTATTTAGACAACAAAAATCAGTCGGACACTTCACCAGCGTCTCCCTCTCGCCTTTGCATTGCTCGCTGCAGTTTTAGGCCTCGAGCCCATCCTCCTCCTCACATGAGGCCTCTACGCCCTCGCTCTCGTCGACGAGCTCCGCTCCGTGATGCCACCAAAGGGCAGTAGTGACCTGAATCCTTCCCTTTCTCTTTACAACCATGGCCTCTTGGTGCTTCTGGTGAAGCCTCCTTTTTGTCCTCGTCAAAGCTTGCAGGGGCCTCCTTGCTTTTGCATGACATTGAAGAACCACTTGACTTTCGTAGCTGAGCTGGCAGCTTCGCCGCCGATGTGGGCGCGGGCCTTGACTGTGGTGACGATTATGAACTTAACACACTTTTCTAGACTTACTGTGCCCAAGCTGTATCATAAAGATGATACTACTTTGCTCTCTCTCATTAACTTTATGCCATGTTATTAGAAAGTCATATGTGGCATCTAATTAATTAATGTCCGTGATATACTACCGATTCAGAGTAGTCTTATATATTCTTAGTTATAATTAGTTTTTTTTCTCGTCAGAAAATTTGGGAGCTGTCATGAGACATCACTTTCTGACTCCCTTTTCTCCAAAGAAATAAAAGGTCATGTCTGAGAAAAAAAAAAGACGTGTATGCATGTAATAAGTTAGTTTGTCATCATTTTAGTTTGTAAACCAGTACCTGGTTTCTTACTTTCATGGTACCTCAGGCCTCTGTTTGCCCTGAAACTTCCGCTTCTCCATATAGTATAATACAGGGCAAGGAAGGAACACAAACAACAAAACATTGTTCCTGGTCGCATGAGTTCGTTCACGAAACTGCTATACTCAATACTTTTTAGCATCACAGCGGCGCAGTTGTATGACTCACGGCACAGTTGTGTCGCCATGTTGTCAGTGGCTGGCTGATCTTGTTTAGGACATCGCGCCTCTCCGTGCTGCTGGATGAGGGCCGACAAACACAGGCATACAACACAAACACCTCGTTCGTTTCCACAAGCAGCGGTTCGATATGGCGTTACCCCGTTGTCTGCATTTCAGTCAGAAATTCTCTCATTCCGTGGCCCCGGGTTTCGAGATGTTCTGTAATCTTGCATTAGCTTTGAATACCCTCGCGGCATGGCAAAGATGAGACGCTGCTAAAACCAAGAAGACAAGAGGGAAGGCGTGCCCAGGCCTTAGCCATTTGTGCTGTCTGTCTCTGCCTGAAAACATCAAAACGGAACACATGTCATGGTCCGTTATAGCGCCGCCCTCGGGTCCGCTGCAGCAGCCAGGAAATTTGCCGGGCCTCCGTGCGGCTACGCAGCCGCTTAGAGCAAGTATAATAAAGCTGACTCAGCTGGCGAAATACACAGATACATCAGCAAAATCCAACGTGGGAGAGAGAGAAAGAAAGAGAGAAGAAAGCGAGCGACTTGTGAATCGCTAGCAACAAGCGGGCGTATGCATGCTTGCTCCTGTTTCTTTCCTCCTATTCGCTGTAGGTTGCTGCTGGACCAAAAAAGCATTAATATTTGAAAGGCCCACCATCTTACATGTAGCCAGACCACTATATGGAGCAGGAGAAATCGTCCGCACCTCGCCAGCAGTCGGCGAGTTTATTATCCTTGCTATTATTTGGACGGCGCTGAGCAGCGCTAGTACAGTTTCTCAGGATCCGCGCCGGCCCAGGTAGGGTCAATGGGTTTTTATTGCCATACGGTGGAGAATAGTACTGTACTTGATTTTTTTTCCCCTGAACGGCCCCGCAGCTGCACGGCATGTCACTTGCTACCGTAGTGATTTAGATATTTTGGAACCTGTTTGTTTTTTTTTAACCTCTCAGAACTGGATATAAATGTAGTATCTGTTCGTGCATAAAAAAGTACTCACCCAAGACACACTACACGACCAAACGTACACCTATACACAGCCACAAGAGCCGCGTCCCTCGAGAAATCATCAGACTCAAACTGAATCTGATGTGCGACGAGTAGCGTCGCTTCTCTTTGTGTCTTCACGCGTGAGAGGTAACAAAAGACTAAAAGTCCTACAGATTACAGAAGACAGCTAGCATTTTACAATGAGACCCATAAGAAAATCCAAAGAAAAAACCTTAGAGCCCCACAGCTCCGTCGTCGCCTGTCACGCTTCCGACCACCGAAGCCGCCGTCGCACGGCGCGTCGCTGACCGCATAAACTTCGCGGTCGTCTGCCACACCGCCAACCACCTCAGCTCCGCCGTCGCCCAGAGCGTAACTGACCGCCGAAGCTTGAATACCAACTGCTCCTCCGCAACCCTGAACGAGCTCCCCAGAAAAGGAGTCCTTC
>LAPY01000232.1:3616-16739 GCA_000970635.1 Eragrostis tef
GGCGGGCATCATCGGCCGGACTCGTCCAAGTGGTCCGCACCCGTCTCGCCCACCAAGCCCACGAGCCAGCTGGGGTCACTGTCGCAGTCCAGCTCGTCGGCAGCCTACTACTCAACGTAGCCCCGAGAGCAGCCTAGCAACAAGCCCAACAATGACGACGACGAACAACCGGCGGCGCCAAGCCGAAACTGCCGCCGTCATGTCGACGTGTCGCCAGACCGCCGCTCGCAGGCGAGATGACAATTAAGTTGGGATCAATCGTACGTGCCCAATCACGGTCGTGGGGACTGGGGGCAGCGAGAGGGTGGGGGAAGAAGGCGCCACCGTGAAATTGAGATCAACCATAGCAATAATTCCTTTGTCCGTGCGTACCATACACATAGCTGTAACGCAAAACGCGTCTTGTACTTACGTTATCACCTGATCGATTGGTAGTAGAATGAAAAGATGCGAGTTAATTGATATGATCGTGTCCACTGTCCCGATCGAATTATTCAGCAGGTGTGTTTGTCTCGTCGCGCCCGTCTTGCGTGGGGCGTGGCTGGCTAGGCCACGTTACGCACCTCCTGTTCTGTCGGGTTGGCAGTCGGGGCCGAAGAACTGACGATGAATTAATCGACGGTCCATCTGGTGAATGCTCCGCGTGAATGCTTTGCTTCGGATGCTTATCGATGTGATTGGACTGCCAACCACGGTAGCTCATCTCCAGCTTGACGCTGTCCCAACTCCCAAAACAGGTCGTGCTGCTGCCGGATGCGAGGCTGTCCGTCCCGGACGGAAAATGCCGCGCCAGCGACCGCCGGACGGACGCGAAAGTGATGCGTTCATATTACTGCTGCAGCTGCCTGAAACACCGCGGCTTTTGTGAAGGAGTGCTCTCAATCTGCTTACCCCCAAATGTCCGAGAGAAAACGAGCGCAGCTGTCTGGGCCAGACAGAGAATGTTCATAGCTGTGGGGCTTTGCAACGTAATTCTCGCTTAGTTGGCACTTGTGGCTAGCGAGCTTTGCTAATAGGAGAAAGGTGGATGGACGAAATGATAGTCAGGAGATGCAGGTAGGCTACGGCCGGCCTGGCCTGATGCTTGTTGCTCAGATCAGGCCCCCTGTTCCGCAGCTTCCCTTCAGTGCAGCTTCACCGTCGTGCGTGCCTATCTTCTTATCGGTGCTTTCGGTCCCTTTTGTACCCCGCACCGCACGTACGCGTCGTGTGAGCAACGATCCGTAACGTCGACATCGACTAGCCGGCCACCCGCGTCGCAGCGCGTCTCGTCGTGTCCGTACGTGCGTCTCCCTCCCTTCCTTCCCACTTTGGCTTGCGTCCGCTTCTTCCTGGCTTGTCTGCTCGTGCCAGCAAACCAGGCCAGCGGTCACTCACAAACTCACCTTCACCGTACGTACATGTCGGCCAGGGCGCACATGCACAACACGGTCGCATCCAACCGCGGGCAGAGCTATTTGGACACCTGAATTTTACTGTTGAGAGCCTGATGAAACTGAAGGCCATGATGCATCGGTGTCGTCAGGACGCATCAATGCTAGGCTGCGGGTACGTGCAAGCTAGACCGTGTGTTGTCTGGGCCAGAGAATGTTCCCTCGAACCACGGCGCCATAATATGCTACTGTAGCTGGCGGGGGCGCCCCGTACCCACCGTTCACGATGATGATCGATCGCCATGTTGTTCCATGGTGCGCCGTACTACTTGCGAGGATCGGAGGAACCAACAAAATGGAACACTCAGCTCAACGCTGCTAGGCTGGATAAACTTGTACTGTACTACGGTTGATGAGTTATGAAGGGTTCGTACAATTTCATGATGAAGTCAGCCAGGTGTTAACGAAATATTCTGTTAATTAGCTTGAGTTTTATTTTAATTTTCTTGTAATCGAATTGTTCTTAGGCGCCATCCCGAAGAAGAAGAAGAAGAAGAAAAAGAAGAAGAAGAATTTTTCTTAGGCAAAAAAAAAACTAAAGTCTAATTAAGGGCCCAGGACTAGTAAGTAGCACCGGCCCGCGAGCAGCTTGATGGGCTGGCCATTTCAGCGCTCTGGCTCTTTTTTGCTTTCATCCCCCTCCTCTCATCCGTTTTCGAATCTCGGGTCCTCCCCGTCGTCTCCGCTCCAACAGTCCAACTGTCCAACCAAACCAAACCCTAGCTAGTCGGAAATGGCGACGGCGGCGGACGGGCGCAGCATCGGCGGCGGAGGGCGGATCCACCGGCTGGAGGTGGAGAACTTCAAGTCGTACAAGGGCACGCAGACGATCGGGCCCTTCTTCGACTTCACGGCCATCATCGGCCCCAACGGCGCCGGCAAGTCCAACCTGATGGACGCCATCAGCTTCGTGCTGGGCGTGCGCTCGGCGCACCTCCGCGGGGCGCAGCTCAAGGACCTCATCTACGCTCTCGACGACAAAGACAAGGAGGCCAAGGGCCGCAGGGCGTCCGTCAGCCTCGTCTACCAGATGGGCACCGACGAGCTCCGCTTCACCCGCACCATCACCGGCGCCGGCGGAAGTGAGTACCGCATCGACGGCCGCGTCGTCAACTGGGAGGACTACAACGCCAAGCTCAGATCCCTTGGTATCCTAGTCAAGGCCCGCAACTTCCTCGTCTTCCAGGTCTCCCTCTTTCTCTTGCATCTATTATTCCCTCCTCGCTGTATATTCCTTAGGCATTGCTGCGGGATGTGTGGAAGGTCGATTAGTGAAATGCGGCAGTGAGTACCGCGTCGACGGCCGCGTCGTCAACTGGGAGGACTACAACTCCAAGCTCAGATCCCTCGGCATCCTAGTCAAGGCCCGCAACTTCCTCGTCTTCCAGGTCTCCCTCTTTCTCTTGCATCTATTATTCCCTCCTCGCTGTATATTCCTTAGGCATTGCTGCGGGATGTGTGGAAGGTCGATTAGTGAAATGAACACGTAGCAGATTACTTGTATTGTCCCGGAGCTACAGAAGAAGAGGACATGACATTCACCATGCATGCTAGGCACTAAGAAAATTTTGAGTAATAGCTATTAATTGATCACCTTTAGTCACCCAATTTAGCAGCATATTAGAGCAGAATACATTTTCTAGTCCGTTCTTTTCTTGCTAGTCTGCATGTGAAAGATGCAATGACTATACCTCAGTCTTCTGAAACTAAATTACACTGACACAGTCTAAACTGTAGACATCTATCATATCTCTGAATGAAGTTGCAGTATGTATACATGTTTAAAGATTCATGGAAAGAAAACTTACAAATGGTCCAATCAAGTGAACTGCAAGATTTATTAAGTGCAAAATACGTAGAGAACCATGGTAACAAAACAAAATCGTGACTCTTCATTTCTATTCCACGTCCTTCCTATATAATCCATTTGCAGTTCCCTTCTGATGAACCTCATGCATGTAAAAAGGAAAACATGCGAGAAATCACAGGAGGGCGAGATAAAGAGCGAGAGAGGAACTCACCCTGATGAACTGTGCCATGAAAAAGCCCGCTATCGTTTTAGTGATCAGCTGTATGGAATACGTAGAGTTGCATCACATCCATTCGTTTTGGAGAGAACTGTCGCCTCTTGTGGAGGTTGGACAACAACACGTATGAAGTTAGGCGGGATACGAGATACCAGCCAAGGGAGGACGCAAAGCAAGCAGCGGGTGTTGTTGCGATGTCTTGGCACTTATAACCTGTTTGTATTCTTCTACCCCTGCTTAGTTCACCACTGAGCCTGATTGAGTTCTATGGTTCTTACTTCTTAGAACGCTCGTCAGTTACAACTCATAGGTAATGGTCATGATCAGTAATGATAACAGTAGCTCAGTGACGGAAACGAATCAGTTTAACTAAAGACAGGCTGGATCTACAAATGGAGGGCAGGTGAGATGTGGGAGTGTGGTTAAGAAATTCAATTCCGTAGGTGGCTGCACCCATTTAGTTCGTTTCAGATGACAGTGTGGGAAGTGGGCAGCCAGGGAAAGGGATGGACGGACAGATGAAACCAAGATGGTAGGATCTAATAACCGGGATGAGCCTCTTTTACAGTTTTGCTTTCTGCTGTGCCTGCTCCTTCAAATCCACCTCCAACCCAATGGTAAATAGGTGGTTCTGGCTCTTTTTGTTTTGTAGGTGGGTTCAGAGTGGACTTTCATAGTCCTTGCACAGTTTTTTTTTAATCTTTTCTATGTATTAATATATTATTAGCACAGTAGGGGCTTCCCCTACCGTATTTCCCTCAAAAATAAAATAAAAAATAACCGGGATGACCTGGTTGCACCAGAGTTGAGAGAAATACGAGTTAATGACACTTAGTGGGTTGTACTTTTTATAAGATATATAGATTAACAGTGTCACTGACCGTTTGCACTGCAGGGTGACGTGGAATCCATTGCCTCCAAGAACCCCAAGGAGCTTACCGCTCTTCTGGAGCAGATCTCAGGCTCTGATGAGCTCAGGAGGGAGTATGACGAGCTTGAAGAGCAGAAAGCCAGGGCAGAAGAGAATTCTGCACTTGTGTATCAAGAGAAAAGAACCATAGTCATGGAGAGGAAGCAAAAGAAAGCGCAAAAAGAAGAGGCAGAAAAGCATGTAAAGCTGCAGGATGAACTGGTATGATATTCTTCTGCAAAATTTTGTTTGAGCTTCCCTGCACTTTGTTTAATTTATCCCTGTTAATTACCCCGTCTCTTGATTTTTGCAGAAACTTTTGAAGACAGAGCATTCCCTGTGGCAACTCTACACCATCAAAAAGGACATTGAGAAAATGGAAGCTGATCTTGCGGAGGACAGGCAGTCTCTTCAGCAAGTGCAGGAAGATAATCAATCCGCTGACTATGAACTAACTGCAAAAAAGAAGGAGCAGAGCACATATCTCAAGAAAATAACGTTATGTGAGAAAAGTATGGCGAAGAAAAAGCTTGAACTTGACAAGAAGGTAAGTGCCTTTTGATTCATGTAAATGTCTGTAGTGGGCTCTACAGGGTACCATTTTTTTCCCCCCGGTGAAGTGGCGGTCACTGTTTCAATACAAGTATATTATTGCATTAACTTTGACATTCTTTCCATGCCACGTATTTTGTTTTAAGCCTCTCAACCACCCAGCCAGAATGGTGACCCTGGTCTTCTGCTCACTTGTTACACACATATGCGCACCACTCCTTATTCTCACTATGCGGCATGTAGATATAAGTTGTAGAACTTATATGTTGACACTTGCTATTATTTTAGCTTAGTTTTCCATGTCTCAATTCTGGTATTTTCGCTTAATTATCAAGGTGCTCTTATAAAATCATGCTAAATGGAAGCATAAAATTGCTGAATGAAATGTCGTTTTACTTTTAATTGATCATTCTTGCTATTCGTACATGGAACATTTAAGCTGAAACAAGGTTTGTCCTCTAGATTTTTTGGAGACAAATTCATACATCGAACCTTTAAGCTGAAACAAGCTTGTCCTCCAGAATTTTTTGGATTGTTGAACTGATACCTTTGAACATCGTGCAGCGGTTCTACTAACAACCTTCTATATTTGTAATCACAGCAACCTGAGCTTCTTAAACTGAAAGAACAAATATCTCGGCTCAAATCAAAAATCAAAAGCTGCAAGAAAGAGATAGAAAAAAAGAAGGATGATAACAAGAAGCATCTTGAAGAGATGAAAAGGCTGGAAAGTGCTTTGGTTGATGTCACAAGTGCTATTGAGGAATTGAATGAGCAAGGCCAAGATGAAACTGGAAAACTGCAATTAGCTGACGATCAACTCCAGGAGTACCATAGAATGTGAGTGCAACCAGGCATCTTATATTATTTGTTGATTTGATACTTAGTCCATCTTGACATCATTGCGACGCCTTAATATTAATGATTAAACAAAGAATATTTCCCTACTGTATTTCCCTCAAAAAATAAAATAAAAAAATAACCGGGGTGACATGGTTGCGCCAGAGTTGAGAGAAATACAAGTTAATGACACTTAGTGGGTTTTACTTTTATAAGATATATAGACTAACAGTGTCACTGACCGTTTGCACTGCAGGGTGACGTGGAATCCATTGCCTCCAAGAACCCCAAGGAGCTTACCGCTCTTCTGGAGCAGATCTCAGGCTCTGATGAGCTCAGGAGGGAGTATGACGAGCTTGAAGAGCAGAAAGCCAGGGCAGAAGAGAATTCTGCACTTGTGTATCAAGAGAAAAGGACCATTGTCATGGAGAGGAAGCAAAAGAAAGCGCAAAAAGAAGAGGCAGAAAAGCATGTAAAGCTGCAGGATGAACTGGTATGATATTCTTCTGCAAAATTTTGTTTGAGCTTCCCTGCACTTTGTTTAATTTATCCCTGTTAATTACCCCGTCTCTTGATTTTTGCAGAAACTTTTGAAGACAGAGCATTCCCTGTGGCAACTCTACACCATCAAAAAGGACATTGAGAAAATGGAAGCTGATCTTGCGGAGGACAGGCAGTCTCTTCAGCAAGTGCAGGAAGATAATCAATCCGCTGACTATGAACTAACTGCAAAAAAGAAGGAGCAGAGCACATATCTCAAGAAAATAACGTTATGTGAGAAAAGTATGGCGAAGAAAAAGCTTGAACTTGACAAGAAGGTAAGTGCCTTTTGATTCATGTAAATGTCTGTAGTGGGCTCTACAGGGTACCATTTTTTTCCCCCCGGTGAAGTGGCGGTCACTGTTTCAATACAAGTATATTATTGCATTAACTTTGACATTCTTTCCATGCCACGTATTTTGTTTTAAGCCTCTCAACCACCCAGCCAGAATGGTGACCCTGGTCTTCTGCTCACTTGTTACACACATATGCGCACCACTCCTTATTCTCACTATGCGGCATGTAGATATAAGTTGTAGAACTTATATGTTGACACTTGCTATTATTTTAGCTTAGTTTTCCATGTCTCAATTCTGGTATTTTCGCTTAATTATCAAGGTGCTCTTATAAAATCATGCTAAATGGAAGCATAAAATTGCTGAATGAAATGTCGTTTTACTTTTAATTGATCATTCTTGCTATTCGTACATGGAACATTTAAGCTGAAACAAGGTTTGTCCTCTAGATTTTTTGGAGACAAATTCATACATCGAACCTTTAAGCTGAAACAAGCTTGTCCTCCAGAATTTTTTGGATTGTTGAACTGATACCTTTGAACATCGTGCAGCGGTTCTACTAACAACCTTCTATATTTGTAATCACAGCAACCTGAGCTTCTTAAACTGAAAGAACAAATATCTCGGCTCAAATCAAAAATCAAAAGCTGCAAGAAAGAGATAGAAAAAAAGAAGGATGATAACAAGAAGCATCTTGAAGAGATGAAAAGGCTGGAAAGTGCTTTGGTTGATGTCACAAGTGCTATTGAGGAATTGAATGAGCAAGGCCAAGATGAAACTGGAAAACTGCAATTAGCTGACGATCAACTCCAGGAGTACCATAGAATGTGAGTGCAACCAGGCATCTTATATTATTTGTTGATTTGATACTTAGTCCATCTTGACATCATTGCGACGCCTTAATATTAATGATTAAACAAAGAATATGTTTAATCTTGTAGAATGCAGTATACACTTTTTGGTACGGACATACGGAAATATGTTTCCCTGTTGCTTCTCAGTTTCTGTGACATCGTATGAAAAAAGAGTTATCTTTTGACACCCTAAGTGCGAGATGAACAATGAAATAAAACCCTGCCCTCAGTTCAAACTGTGTAACAGGGCTGAATGGTTATTTATTGGGCATTTAATTTAATTGCTGATAGTTAAAATGAATAGAGCCTACATTTTCGTTTTGTGACCTTTCACAATGTTTAGGGCTTAGCTTTGTTTAACACTTATTCTATGGTCGCATAGCCGTTATAGGTTACACTTGGTATGAAGAAATCATGATAATTAAGATTTTTTGTTGTTAGCCATGAGTTACTAGAAACAGTCATCATCTTACTAAAATGACTCATGACTGCCCTACAAATTCATTACAGTAAGGAGGATGCAGGAATGAGGACAGCAAAGCTGAAGGATGAGAAGGAAGTCATAGACAAAAAGTTAAATGCTGACGTTGAAGCAAAAAGGAACTTAGAGGAGAACATGCAGCAGCTACGTAGCCGTGAGGATGAGATATCATCTCAGGAGCGTGAGCTGAACACACGACTTAACAAAGTTCTTCAATCCATTCCCAAGCATGAAAAGGAGCTTGCAAACTTGCGCGAGGAACATAACAGAATTGCGAAGGAACGCCAATCTTCAGGGTACCACTCTCTTAGACTTTTGATATGGTGTTTCTTCAGTTCCTTTTGCAGATTAAATTTTCCATCAACAACCTATTGTTTTTAATTCTTAATGTACTGATGAAATTCTATGCAGATCTAAGTACCAAACATTGAAGCAGAAGGTGGATGAGATTGATACACAACTACGTGAGCTTAAAGCTGACAAGCACGAAAGTGAGCGTGATGCTCGATTAAAAGAAACTGTTGGGAGTCTGAAGCGACTCTTCCCTGGAGTCCATGGTCGGATGCATGAACTCTGTAGGCCCTCACAGAAGAAATATAACCTTGCTGTTACTGTTGCCATGGGTAAATTTATGGATGCAGTGGTCGTGGAAGATGAAAACACAGGAAAGGAATGCATTAAGGTGCTCTTTCACGATTTCTTGTCAGCTAATCCTTCTACTTTTCCGTATTTAATGGAAATCATGTTGTACTGCCTGTACTTATTTTTCCCCGTTCTATTTAAAATGCAATTTGTAGAATCTCATCCACCCAGAATATAGCACTTTCTTGTGACTTGAGAGATTATGCGAACAACTCGAATAAATTTGAATAGGTTAATTTTGAATGGATTGATAACCACCCTTTGTTGGACAAATGAAATATCGTCCAACAGTATATAGGACTTTGGGAAGTCTGGATGTTGGACTAGATATTTATCCATATGAGCACTTCGTAAATTTCTGGAGATGACTGAACATATTTTAAACGTATTTTATGCTATTAAAATAGTTACATGTGTCTTAAACTCTTAATATAATATACTTTTTCCTATACCAGCGTTTCTGTCCTGTTTTTTGCAGCCAAAACTCCTGTGCTAGAGGTTACAAGTTTGAACAAAATTACAAAACTCTTTGGTGGTTGCTTTGATGTGTACCATGTTTTAAGTACAGCATGCAGAACAGTTGCTGCATTTTTTTTTTCAATTAGGGAACAACATGGCTATGTATTGCTAAACAAAGAAACTACTCTTACTAAAATTAAATATCCAACTCATGAAAAGGGTAAGCTGAAAAAACCCAGACTTGTTAGGAAATTATTAACACAAAGGAACCGGTTCACCGGGTAATTAAGTTTCTTTGCACGTGTTTCTGTCATTGAGCCTTGGATATTTTCAACATGAGCAACAGCAGGCAATGTTTATATCCAAGGAAGTGATGCTGCATCAGTTGTATATATTCATAGAACTTCAAGAACAAACTATCAAAAGAATACAAAATCACTGCTAATTGTGTAAGAATAAGATTAGGTATTAGTAAATAGAAAATGTCACAACATAGTCAATAGAATTGCTTGTTTTTTCTGCTTCACAAAATACAAGGCACAGCTATGTTGGTTACATTCTTTGTGTTTTTATGTGAGCTGGTTTCCACAGTATCTGTATCATCCTCACAAGAACCGGTTCTTGATTACAGCCAACTTAGTGAAATCTACCTGCAGGACATGCGACCGTCTGATCGTGACAAACATGAGGCAGAGTTCAAGCAAAAAATAGGTTCATATGTGGCTGAGATTGAGCGCACTGCTCCAAATTTAAAAGCTCTGGATCAATATGATGCACTTCAAAGGAAGGAGAAGGAGGTTACCGAAAAGTTTGAAGCAGCTAGAAAAGATGAGAGAGAGATATCAGACAAATATAACGCTGTCAAACAAAAGAGGTATTGGCCAAGTATTTACTGATTCTTATGATGCACTTAAAATTCTTAAGTTATTCTCTAGGAATTCTATATCTTATGTAGGAACTAGTGAAATTTTCCACCATTGCACTGTCCCTTTTTTTTCTCGTGACATAGTTTTGAAGTAATTTTCTAGGATGCTATATGCGTGATGATTGTCTTGTTGTGTTAGGAAATGCTAATTATGATAGCTAGAGGAAATCTCCATGTACTTTTTAAGTGAAAAAACTCTGTTAACTACGCTCTATTCGCAGAGTCTGTTACAATAGTAACTCAATTTATACAGAGGTGTACCCATGTAATATTTTGTCAGTACTCTTGCAATTGAAACTAGTGCACTTGCTTTCTAAAGTAGTCAAACATATTTGGTCTTTGGCTGACTGTAACCTTAGATTTTCTTCAATTTGAACGGAGTTTGTGTTTCTTTGGTTGAGTGTTCCAGGAAAGTTATCTCAAGTACTGTCTCGGTCTTTATGTTCATTATGTATCCCAGTCTAGGAACTGTTGCATTCACGCTTGCTGCCTGGGCAGCTTGCGGTCAGAGAAAGGGACAAGTACAGCTAGAAAAAATAAGATGTAGGCATAATCATCTTCGTGTTTAGATATTATTGTCATTCCATCATCAGGACGAGCAATTATTGGCGGATTATGAGATGCTCACTGTTGTTTCTATTGTTGTGTAGGTATGAGCTATTCATGGAGGCCTTTGATCACATATCTAAAGGCATCGACAAAATCTATAAGCAGTTGACAAAGAGTCATACACATCCTCTAGGAGGAACAGCATATTTAAATCTGGAAAACGAAGATGAACCATTCCTACATGGAATCAAGTACACAGCTATGCCACCTACCAAACGCTTCAGAGATATGGAACAGTTATCTGGTGGGGAGAAGACTGTAGCGGCACTGGCTTTGCTCTTTGCGATTCACAGGTAATAAATCTGCTAGTACTTGTTTGTGGCTCACAGTTAGATGTGAAATGACACAAATCCATCTGTGGGCGATGTCTAACTCAGTTGACTAGTTGAGTGACAAGGTTTTATTGGATGCCAATTTTGTTTCAATATTCAAATATTTACTTAGTGTTTCCATGCCCATGCTTGGGTTTGCCAGTGCCAAGAAGTGACTGCAACATATCTTTTAAGCATATCAAAGGCAGTAGTATATGGATCAGTGTCTCTATTTTGATTGTGATCCTCCACTGAATTCAACATAGCTCAAGCACTCATATAGAAAAAAAAAACACAGTATATCAGGGCTGTATCCTGGCTGCACACCTATTTCACGTAACTTATCTTGCCTCACCTCTCTCAATTCATAATTTTGTGTGGTAATCTTCAGTTTCAGGCCATCACCATTCTTCATATTGGATGAAGTAGATGCGGCTCTGGACAATTTGAATGTTGCGAAGGTTGCTGGATTTATCAGATCGAAGTCGTGTGAGCGTGGTGCTGATGAACAAGGTAGTGATGGAGGATGTGGGTTTCAGAGTATTGTCATATCGCTGAAGGACAGTTTCTATGATAAAGCTGAAGCATTGGTTGGTGTTTATAGGGACTCGGAACGAAGGTAAAATGTATTTGTGTTACATGCTTCCTTTTTGATTCACTGTATCTAACTCCGAAATCTGATTTGCAGTTGCTCGAGAACTCTCACCTTTGACCTAACCAAGTATAGAGAAGCATGAAGCAACTTCTGTTGGAAAACTCCTACTTACTGACTGTCCTTAGCCAGTTCAATATTTTAACTTGTGTACATAAGTAATTAGTTGCATGTAGTTAATGCCGATACACAAGACTTGTGTATCGGCCAGAGATGTCTCTGCGTTTGACGTTCGTTTTGTACATGAGCTATGTGAAGAAAATACCTCCTTATGTTTTGTATTTATCTGGAAGAATGGTATTTTTCTCGACAGTTTAACTTTTTGCATGATGTTTGTTTTGCTTGTGTGAAAAAAGATCCAATGGTTGTAGCTCTTTATTTATCACGATACTTTGAATGTTCGCCAGTCCCCAATCATTGAAGCGCAGTGCATGCAGTTTGTCACTCGAGTTAAGCATAACCCATCCCCTGGAGTCTGAAGTGTGAACTTTTTGTGCAACCTGTTTGTGAAATATTTACTCCGATAGTTTTTTCACGCAATGGTTGTTTACTTAATGTTCTTACAATCCATCTGCTTCATCTTCAGTAGTGAGTTTAGAAATGAACATTGCCGAATATTTCCTGTGTAGGGCACCGCCGAATTAACAGTACTAGTAGCTTTTATAGAAGTTGCCTTGTCGAGACGAGGATGAATGAATGCAAACAATCCGGGACGCTAATTCATGGGTCGTACTATACATATGGTGATCAAAACACTCCCTGTGATCTGTTCATGTATACATAACTCAATAACCCCCTGAAAAAGACAAAAGATCAGCCCCGCAGAAGCCACCCATATATGGTGTCACATTCGAAACCTACTTTTTAGTGACACCCACCACTTGGTCCTCGCCGCTGGGCTCAAAAACTCACCATCATCATCAGAACACCAGTAACTAGCTAGTACTAACTAATCAAGCTATATATATGATCGATCATGGTACGACGTATCAGTCAATCCTCTTGTATGATCAGCAGTGCTCGGTAGGAGTATTAGCTAGGGCCTAGGGGCAGTGCACGTTCCTCCCTGGGCCGCCGTAGTAGAAGTAGTTCCCCCATGCGCGGTTGTACCCGCCCTTGATGTCGTAGCACCCCGGGTGGTCGGCGACGAGCCGGAGCGCGGCGGCCGGGACGAGGCTGTTGTCCCAGTCCACCACCTGCACGTTGCGGAAGTATGCGGCGCGGTTGACGCCTTCGCGCGGGAAGTGGCCGCTGCCCATCTGCGTGGGCGTGTGCGAGCCTGAGGGGCGCGAGTTCACCACCTCGCCGCCGAACTGCACCATGTTGGCGTGCCCGCCCAGGTGCGAGAACAGGAACGACGGCCAGTACCCCACCAGCGGGCCCGACCCCAGCTGCAGCCACCAGTGCCCCCGACGTGGGTCCTGCATTTTGTGTTGTATATGTAAACGTGGCCAAGTAAAATGATTGTTTCATTCCAGTTCCAGGAAAAAGAATGAAGAGCTGAAGTTGTATATGTAGAGCAGCAGTACCTTCCATATGAGGAGGCTGATGTCGTACTGCCGGCCGTTGAAAACGGAGGGCGGCGGGAGGGC
>LAPY01000232.1:49339-71521 GCA_000970635.1 Eragrostis tef
CGGCGGACAAAGGCGCAATGAGTGATCGGACTCCAATCTCTCCATCGCTTGCAGGCAGCAGTCCCTGTCTCTGTTTGCTCGCTTCCGCGGCCTCCGTGTCGTCGTCTGCTCGGCATTGATCATGCCACGCGAGCCCGCGGCATGCATGATGCTGCCGCTTGACCGGCGCCGCGCCGGCCGCTCATCAGCGCAGTGCGTGCCATCGGCAAGGGGGCCTCTCGACCGCGACGCGATCCGTGTCGAGCACGTTGGCACGTGCCGTGCACGCGGTACACCCAGCACCTTGTCATATCCGGCGGACGTTTTCACCGAGAGTCGATCCGCGCTCTGTCACTTTTCGAGGCCAGACGACGACGCGTCAAACGACGTTCTCTGAAACGCGATGCAACTTTTTGGTCTCTGTCTGTGACTCTCTGTCCAGGGCGTGCCGTTTTCGGGATCACCAAAGATCCGTTAATTTCGTGAACCACCTCAACTCGCTCAAAGAGTTTCGAGCTCCGACGCAGGGTCTGTCCACCGGCTGGCGGCGCCAGGTCGGCGGCAGAACGAACAGGAGGATAAAGGGATCGGAACCTTTGCATGGGAGGAGATGGGACGATGCATCACCAAACAGTTGCTTCGAAACTGTTTGTTGATGCGATAAGAAGGCGGCCAACTGCAGCTATTCCCGCTGTAGAATCCGGCACCCAGTAGCATCGACACCCCCATTCGATCGGTTCCATCGCACCAGCTTTCCACCTTTTTCATACTATGCATCAGCAGCTTCCTAGCTGTGCATCGCAACTCATGGCTGCCGCTCTCCAAAGGTTGCTTCTACACTGTCTCTATCAATGCCTGGCACGAAGCCGGCAGCTCTTGCCCGTGCGTCGCAGCCCCGCCGCGACCGCCAGCTCAGTATTGATGCACGCATAGCAGAGACCGACTGTACCAGAACACGCCGGTAGACAGTATTGATGCATGCATAGCACATATAAATCATGCATTCGTGCTTACATAGTTCTGAATCTCTGCTGATGGTGCCCTGTGTTACCTGTGTACAGAGTGTTACAACCAAGCTGACGAACTAATGTGTGGAACAAACATGAAGGTACAACAGGCATAATACCAACTCAGTGTGTTACACGCTCAGCAGGTAAAACAGGCACAGTATGCAGACTCATTGGAAAATTTCCTTTCTATATTTACTCATTCGTCTCATCTCTCTTTGCCACCAGGCAGATGCGCAACAAGGATGGGCTCACCTCACACAATGCCATATTTACAAATGAATGCCACCACAGCTATAGACAGACAGATTACACCCTACCCAACTCGGAAAATTTTTCGCCTTCCCCTCTTGGAGGGCTCTACACCTAATCCAATCAAATGTAATACAGCAGGCACATAGCATCTATTTGTCTATCCATTGACCGATCCATCACCTTGGTCCAGAAAGCTCCATGGCTTCTAGACCGAGTGAAGATTCATCCGCAGCGAAGTCAATGTACTTCGGAGGTAGAATCTCCGATGATATGGACTTTGGTGTGTCCACATTTTGTGATGCTTCCCATTTCTCAGCGAGTCCGTCCCCTTCAAGCATCCTGATCACCTCGGACATTCTGGGGCGGTGAGACGGGTAGTACTGTGTGCACAGCAAAGCTACCTGAACCATTTCTTCCAGTTCAACCCTGTCATAGTTGCTGCCTAGGTCCTTATCCACCATCATGCTTAGCTGCTTTTCTTGATGAAGCTTCTTAACCTGAATTGCATAAGGGTATGAGAAATATATTTTATGGACAAATAATGGAGACTTAATGACAGAAAAAAAAAATCTGACGAGACAACTTTACTAGTTTACTACAAACCCTAACAAGGTCTAAACCAAAGGAGACGGTGGTATTTCCATTTCAAGGATAACGAATCTGGACAGTAAAAAAAGCAAAAGATGCATACCCAGTCAAGCACTCCACCCTTCTGATTTGCTATTCTTCCAAAGTCCAATGCCTTTTGACCAGTTATCAACTCAACCAATAAGACTCCAAATCCAAAAACATCAGTCTTCTCAGATGACTGGCCGGTTGACAAATACTCTGGTGCTATATGCCCAACAGTCCCACGCACTGCAGTAGTCACATGGGATTCCCTATGATCCAAAAGTTTTGCCAATCCAAAATCTCCCACAATTGCTTCGAAGTATTCATCAAGAAGAACATTGGAGGCCTTTACATCTCGATGGATTATTTTGGGATCACATTGCTCATGTAGATAGAGCAGACCACGTGCTGTGCCCAGAGCAATCCCCTTTCTCCTCGACCAATCTAGAGCAGGACGGCCATTTACAAGCTCTGACATAGATGAAAAGAGAGCTGGTTAATTTGCATGGACACTGAATATATATTTATAGGCATATGATGTGGGTATGTTTCAGTATGTTATTTATTAAGATTAATATCCAGGCTAGGAGCATGTGCCTTTGCTGATTCTTGGCCTCTGGATGATGAGAAGCTGCTCAGTTCATATTCCAGAACTGGACTTGTAGTACAAAATAATGTATGACTAGATTATTGATGGAATCCATGACAGGAAAAGAGGTAGGCTTCAAGTTAATCAACATAACGCACTAATACACTTTCAATAAAAGGACATCATTATGGCAATGCCATGTTGCTTGTTTGGCATAACAGGAGAGTCAAGGTAGTCTAGTATGATATGCGGCAGGGCTAAGACAGAAAATAACTTGAATATTTAAGTGATGGTGAAGATTATGCTATTGCATTTGCAGACTGTAAAATCAGACGCCATATCTATTTTCAACATAGACCACGCTACAAAACTCCATGTATTTATTTATGTTGATTTCAGTATCAAACCGAGCATGTTGCGACCGTCTGTGCTGACTATATATAGCACCAAACCAGCTATCATACTAGCTTGTCCATTTGTATGAAGCCTAATATATGACCTATATGACACAAAATTAGATTGGAAAGAAATGAATGTGAAAACCTGATGAAAGAGAAGAACTCTGTGCAGGAACAGTATATTGGAAAGCTGACGTACATTGCATCACTATCCTACATCCAGATTCCAGACACGACAATCATTTCGTTTTGAATGACTTGGAACATTGAAGAAAACTTATTTAACATATGCACCAAAGTGTGGACAGCTTAACACATATAAAATTGTTATCCAACTTGGATAGCCATTTTTCTCTCTTGTAACAGTTTCTTTTGGTTATTTATCCAAAATGTGCCTCCTCAAAACTCCTGAGGGAGTATATTTTAAGAAAAATGTGATGACTCTTTATAATGTGTATGCATGGAAGTCACGAGCATGACGAAAAACTTACCTCGCAATTGAGAAGCAACACTCCCATTCGGCATGTAAGGATAAACAAGTAACCTTTCGCTCTCTGTAGTGCAAAACCCAATGAGCTGGAGGAGATTTCGATGGACAGCCAAGCTTATGACTTCAACTTCAGTTTGGAATTGAGCTTCCCCACCAACGGCATTATAGTCCTTTAGCCTTTTAACAGCAACAACAGAGCCATCACGCAAATAGCCCTTATATACTATGCCATATCCACCTTCACCCAAAATGTTCTTTGAGTTAAAATTGTTAGTAGCTGCGCGCAACTCCTTGAAGGCATACCGCTTCAGATGACCCAAGCATACTTCTGGATCATATTGATCTGCACATTGAAGTGTTTATCAGGCTCAATTACCATACTACTGCAAAGTAAAAAAGGCATAGCACGCAAAGAGCAAGACAAGATATATGCATGCATGATCAGAGTGAGCATGCTACAACCATGAAAGCAGGGGAAAAGGAAATCTCATGTGACATCTCCCAAAAGTAACTAGGGCGTCATGATTATAAAATAGGCCACACGTTTTCCTACTAAGGGCCACCAAACAGGCTAGTAACTTATAATGTGACAAATGTAAAATTCTAGACTAACCCCAAGCTGCTTATGCTTATGCAGCCCAAAGACAATCACATAGCTTCCTCATGTGTACTATATTTTTTTAAAAAAAACAAGATGAGGTTTACAATGTTTGAAACTAATGTTGCAGGGGTGTATGAATTTTATGCTTGAGTTCATGAGAACTACAGAAACAAAAATGACATTATGAAGATCACATGGCAAAAGATAAGAGCAAACGCTCATTGTTATTGGGAGGGTATGTCAAATCCTAGTTAGCCAGCTTATTGAATGTTCAGAAGTTCAAATTGTCTAAAATCATGTAGCTTAGTCACAAGGAGCATGTAGCTTAATCACAAGGAGCATGTAGTTCATATTGTTATTGAGAGGGTATGTCAAATCCTTGGTGTTTCTTTGTATCCTCGTAAAACTGGCTCAGTCACAAGGAGCATGTAGCTCTACGATTAAAAAGCATGAAGTGCTAGCCACTACTGCAATATATACATTAATATTTCGCATTTCAATTCCAAGTGGTTGTTAATGCAATCAAATAGCAGGGAATCATTAGAAATATTACCATTTACATCAAAAAAGATCTGCTGATTACGCCTATACCGCCACCAAAGAAGCATACCGACAACGATAGCAGCAAAAGCTACTGAACCAACGGTTGCTCCACAAATTATAGCAATACGGTGGCTTCTTGCGGTCCCTTCTTGTGGCAGAGCTGAAGAAAAGGAGACATATGTGACCTCCCACACAAGAAAAATTGCTACCAATTCCCTCTTTACTGTGTACTTCCCAAGACTGAATAATACAAAAGAAAAAAAAACTCACTCTTCAGATCATCTGGTGGATAAGAGAGTGGGTCTAATGACACAGAAGAGCAGTTATCTCCAGACTTAACACCACAAATCATTGGATTTCCAGCGATGCTGTTCCAAAAAATAATAAGATGAAAAACGTAAAGTATGTGAGCACTAATCCGTGGCATGAACAGATAGTTTTAGCCTGGAAAGAAAATTAATCAAGGTGAAATGAAATGGACTGAAACTACATACCTAAAAGTTCTTGCAGAAATCTTGGGCAATGGACCACTCAGATTGTTAAACGAAAGGTCTCTATAAAACAGGTCAACTCAAGCGAATTAAAAAATCACCATGAGCCGTGAGAAAGAAAAAGGAAGGATAAAAGGATTGTAGGGCATACAGGAGGGCAAGACCATCAATGGTGGCAAGTGAATCAGGTAGAACACCAGACAAGCTATTGTTATTCAATTTCCTGGCAGCAATAAGAGATTTGAACATTGGCTCAATTGAAATCATCACGTACAGGAGCATCAGAAAACAATACCCAGGTGAAAAACACTTACAAGTAGTTGAGGTTCTTGAGATTCCCAATTGAATTTGGAATGCTCCCAGTGAGCTGGTTGTCTGACATGTCAAGCGTCTTTAGCATTCCCAGCCTTCCTATGGTACCAGGAATAGGTCCATAAATCGCATTGTTCTGTAACAGCCTGTTACAGCCGAGAAATTTTCAGCATCAACATGATAAACCGCTCAAGAAATTTCAAATTCAAAATGTCATGGATAAACAACCGGGGGGGATCAATGAACTTACACAGATTGCAGCCTGGTGAGGTTGCCAATGCCAGGCGATAACTTTCCGGACAAGCTCTGGCTGGGTAATCCTCTGCAAACACAGCGCACTAGAGAAGATCAACCCAAAGAAACGACAGATGGTGCCATCTGGTACTGCCATGAACAATGGAGTGCAACGTACAAGGCGGAGACATAGCCATCGGCGGAGCAGGTGACCATCCTCCAGCTGCAGGGGTCGACGGAGTTGATGTCCCAGTTGTCGAGCACGTTGTGGGGGTCCTCCAGCTCCATCTTGATGGCCATCAGGGCCACAACTGCGGTAAAGGCACACAGGCAGGCATGTTCAGCTCCACCAAATTGTAACACCAAGAACAGCTAAAACTCGACAACAGTACTATGCTTGATGAGTAAGCACATGACGGCAGCTGCATTTTCGTGTTGTTTTACAAAGAAAGGTCTTTTGTGAAAAAAAACAGCGATTGCGAAAGGCAATTTTCAAACAATCATTATGTGCCTGATTTCACGGAGATTCTTAAACAAAAGAAATAATCACAGCATTGAAAAGGTTGTGCCTTCGCGTAGGTTCTGAAGGCGAAGAAGATGAGGAGAGCAGGGTCGGTACCTTCATAGTTGATGCCGGCCGGGGAGAGCGTCGCGGTGGCCGGCGGCAGGATCACGGCGAGCAGGGCGGCAACCGCCACCCACCACCGCATCCACACCCGCATCGCCACAACCAGCAGATTCAATTCGGCAAACAAGGAGCAGGCCAGTCCAGGGCTCCAGGCCACAATTCTGCCGGCAGCAGCAGCCGCTCGCCAGACCACCAGCAGCCGAGAAGAAGGCGAGCAACCCGATCTAATCCAAATATCCAATGATGCTGCTCGCAGACGCGAGAGCGAAAGCGAGAGGTTCACGCGAGCGACGAGAGAGGAGGATGGTGAGGTGAGGTGGGTAGTGGGGGCAGGGGAGGGGGGAAACGCCAACGCCAGCGAGCAGCGGCAGCACGCAGCAGAGGCTGCCACTCCCTTCCCTACCTATCACCAGTCCATGCCGCTGCCGCGGCCGCTGACGCTGGCGATGCCCGCGCCCCCACCCGCTCCACGCCGCTGCCTGCAAACCGCCAAACGCTTTCCCCCGACACGGGTGCGCATGCCTACAGAACCTCTCATCCTTTCCTCTGTTTTTCTCTGTTCCACTTTTTATTCCCTTCCCGGTGTTTTATTTTCTAAAAAAAACGACTAGTATTACATTTCCGTTTCAGAAAAGAAGAAGAAATGCTCTTGCTGGAATTGCTACTACTGCTAGCTTGGAATCCCTTTGGTGTCGATGAACACATTTAACTGCATATTTATAGAGGAAAAAGAACTGAACTATTGCAAAAGAGTGGCCTTGTTCAAAAAAGACGGCGGATGCTGCCTTGCAATTTGACAGGCGGTCTAACTAACGGCAGTGACCACACTTTCTCATTGGAAAACATAATCATAACCTTATAAGAGTACTGACGCGGAGAATATACAATAAAATTACTGTTCTACTAGTACTAGGAGTACATATAATACCAGGATTACAGAAAACAACCCATCTGCCTGCCCTGTTAGCACAAACTCGAAGTGTTCTTTCTTGTTGTCATCATCTCCTCCAGGACAGCACGGCGCTAATGACAGGACGCATGTTTGTCATAACTGGTCTACAAAGCCGAGCCTCCGCACGAATACCCACGCCGTCGTAACTGTTAACGCACAGTAATATACCGTGATAAAGAACGGAATGATGGGGAGCATAGAAAAAGGAGGAAGAAGAGGTTTAAAAAGGGCTAGGAGTGCTACTGACGAGTCACATGCTCACCTTTTATTTTGTCCCGTCCTCTCTTGTCCCTCCCTCTCTCGTGTCCATCAGTGTCGTGGTAGGAGTAGAAAGTAGAATCTAGTGCTCCTGTATTGTTTTTGTTGGGCGACGTCCGGTCCCCCCGGTGGGTTCAGTTGTTCACCTTTCATTCATTCAGTTTTGAAGTGGATGGTGTTCTTCAGCATGTTCAGATTAGGCAATTCGGGAATCAGGACTAGTATTACATTAAGAATGTATTATATCCAGCAACAATCAATGAGAGGTGGTTCTTAAGAATGTTGCGAGGCGAGTAGTACTATTCCTGCGCATGTTACAGTATGGCTGCTCGAGCAGGCCAGATTTGCAATGAAAAACAGGTTCAGTGACTGGCTGTGCTCGTAACAGAGCGAGCTGTGAGAGCTGCGCATGCACCGCATCCCAAGGCGAGCTTTGAGCCGTGCCCACTCGAGCGGCCATGGCGATGCCACGAGCAGACGGGAGGGAAGGCAAAGCTGCCAGGTCGGGTCACTGGCTCTCGCTGCTTGCAGGTGGTGCCTGGCGGCTCGCGCGGCAGTGTTTTTGCTTTTAACCAAACTGCAATCGGTCTGAGAATCTGACTATGATCAAGTGCCTCTAAAAAACGAGTTTCTGCTGCGTGCAGTTCTGCCGCCCAAAACCCACGTACCAGCGAAACCATTATCCAGGCCCGGCCCAACCAACCTCTGGAATCGAACTAGGTGTCTTATCCTGGAAACAAAAAACTTATGTATTTCCACTTCAGGGAACCAAGAAAATCATTCGAAACTTAACGTGTGTTTGGATGCCGGGTTTGCCACGTCAAAAAAGGTAGTAAGTCGTTTTGCTCGTGGCTGCTTATTGTCCTTTTGAGTGCGGCATGTGTGGCGCCGTTCCTGGGCACCACAATTTCAAACATGCCAGGCGAATTTGGTCGCACGATCGAAAGCAAATCAGTCGGCACAAAGGGATCACGAAACCGCCCGCTTGCCAAATGTTTTGCCGCCGCTAGAGCTAGATTTGCGGCCCTGCACATGCATGGATGCTTCCATTCTGCGCGCGCGGCGGATCAGCTGCCATGCACCGTCTACGAGTTTTAGGTCAATCAGCCGAGACTAGCAGTCTATTCTAGCAGGCTACAGTCACGATCAGCCAGGGTCGCGACGACTCACTCAGCTTGAAGCTAGCCACACACCATGATTTCCCTCCCCGCGCGTGATTTTTGCTCATCAAGACATCAACCACGCGGGGGGCATTCGACGTTCACTTGATCTCCGATGTCACGACGTCGTTCGTCTTTGTCCAGAAGTTCCATCTGGTATCGATCGTTGGAAGGATTCTTTATTTTTGTTTGTTTCTCCTCGTTGTACATAACTCATGCGTCTCGGTCACAAACAATCGTGCGAGAAATCGCGCGTGAGGACTGAGGCGGCTCAGGAGAGTAGAGTGTACATTAGAGGGAGGACGAATGTATAATCCAGCAGAGATGGGTCGTAGGGGGACCGATCGGACAATTGTATGCAACGCCTGGTCCATCAGCCCTGCCGTACTCCTGAGGATTGTGGGTTTGTGGTTCACCTACCCACATCTTTGACGATCGCGCACCCTGGCCACCACGGCCTTGGCGAGCGCCACAGGATCCCGGTCTTCACAACGCAGCGTGTGAATGGCAGGCGTGTGCTCGGCGACGGCGAGATGGCCACCGACAAGCGGGGCCGTACATAGACTAGTTCCTGGACTCCGAACTTGGTTTTTAGCCGTCCATGATGACCCAAACTCCGATGAGCACGAGAGCATCTTCCTTGGGGAACGGCGAAAAACCCCCCGAGCGCTGGCCTCCAAACCACAGCACAACACGCGACTATTCCGGACCGGTCTCGCTGCCGATGAGAATGTGACACAAGGGTACTGTAATCAAACAGACGGTATATACAGTAAATCCTCCTCGGTGCCGGCCGGGGATTCCCCATCGCATTTGTTTAACGACATGGCGCAAACTAACGAAGCGGTCGCCGAGGCACCTCGGCGCGCACGCAACAACGACATGCTTTTGGGCACCACTACTACTTGTGGGATTAGTACGTAATTAGACAAGTAACAAACTCGAAATTAGATGTAGTTGTGGCCTGCGCGATCACGCGCGTCTTTAAGACCGTTCAGCGACAAGCAGCAACGCGCCAAAGCAGGCGTACGTACGTACGTGAGTGACTGGTGATTTGTTCGCCGGCGTCGGAGACAGGGGCAGCGCATGCGGCGCGGAATGCCGCACTCGTGAGCCAGGAGTCCAGTCCAGGCAACGGGACCGGCAAGCTGTGCGCACGTGACTCTGCGGTCTGTGCCTGACAGTCAGTCCATGGTGCCGACCCGAACAAAAGCGCTCTGCCTTTTTTCGTACGACTCCCAATTCTTAAGGGAAACTTAACGTTTCTTTCCGCGGACTGCCGGCCCCATCCGGTCCATTTTTGGGTAGGGTCTCTGGTCGTCGGAAATGAGAAATGGGCCGCCGTGACATCCAGCCCGAGCACGGAAGAGCCGGCCCAGATGTCAGGAAAACGGCATCAAATCGATGGAGATTACAGGTTGAGCCGACAAATGAACATGTTCTTACTAGTAGAAAGTAGGAATAAAAGGCCATCCGAGTTGTACGGAATGTCCACCTCAGGATCCCCGGATAGTATTGCAACGGAGGGTATGACTGTACACATCTGGAGACAACAGCTGGTTTAAGAAAGCTGTTGCTCTAAAAAATTTTGGGCGTTGTCGATTTACATCCCACCTTTAGGGTAACCCATTACGGGAGAAGAGAAGATGTAGCGTACTTCTGAAGAATGTGATATCCGCGTGTGCGTAGCCATCAGTAACTCCACTCAGATTTTGCAGGGCGTATAACGGTATAAGGAACTATTTGTTTCATGAATGTTACTCCACGTAAGTGTGAGGAAACCAACTTCCCAACAGAGAATGCTTGAGCCTCAGGAACAGGGCGAATAAGGCGTAGCAGGGGAAGTGCAGCACTGCCACCACCAAATACCTGCAATGAGAGCACATCGAAATCACGATTTGCAGAAGAAAGCTGACTGCTTCAAATGATACTGGCATATGGTAGGGACAGAATGATATAATCAGAGTAATCAGTTCTAGCCGCCTTGAATGCTAGATGAGTAGAACACCCTAACCTTAACACTACAAGGACATCATGCAAACCAATAGTTTAAATCGAGTAGCAACTGTTAACTGCAACTTGGGAAATGTTCTATTGTAGATGTTGGGAGTACTATATACACACAATAACCGCTATCTGCTAGTAGCACTGAAGCTGAAAAGTTGTTGCAGATTTTTTTTTTGTTAATGTAGTACGGGAAACTTATGGCATCAATGCTTAGAGATAATGCTGACATTATGAAACAAGTAGCACTAGTTGTCGAAAGAGGTGCTGGTCCCAACTGTATTATTTTTGAAGTCTTTCTTTAGGTGCAGTTTCATCATCAGACCTGAATCTGACACTGCCAAAAAAACGTGGTGATTAGGATTGCAGAGCTATGTCTATCATGAAGTTTTACTTTAATTGAATGTCTGGATTCTACATTTTCTGAGACAGACCTACGAAATGCAGTAGTCACACAAGCAAGAAAATGGTTTAGCACAGCAAAGACACTTCTACTTACCATGCAGGCGCTGCAGGGAATTCCAAGTCTAGAAATGGGTAAGGCCACCTGAACAAGCGAACAATGTTACATCAAAAGATCACAAATTATCGGCAATAAAAAGAAAGGTAAAAGGCATTACCACATTGACACGTTAGCATGGATGATCCACTGAACATTAACAAAAATGCCTGTCCACAGCAGGAAATATGCGATTCTAAACCACGGGAACCGCTGCAATACAGGTTAAGTGGTCAATAGAGAGATCAATTGAACATGATATGGATAAGTACTCTGGAACAAAACATTACCAAGCTATTTAGAGCAGCATCCCCAATTATGAAGACAACATTGATTGTATGTGTCCCGATCAGAATCTGTGATTACAATGTTGAGAAGGTTAAGAAAGAAAAACAAGAATGCAAATAACAAGCTTCAGCAATTTTCTTTTGGGAATAGCATGGCTAAATATTGAATGAACAGCGTGCAGTTAATTATCTTCTTCAAAATAACCACACCACAGGACGTGACCAAGTAGTCACGCACATTCAGCCGCACATAAAAATATATCTCATAATAGGAAAATGGATCACAAAGGTGAGCAGATATAACAAAACTGATCCAACATGGATATATAAACAAAAATGAGCAAGGCCACAAAATATCAGCAACAATAAAATGCAGACCCTGGAGTCTGCTGGCCAAAATCCCCTAGAATGATGAACCATGATTGTGCAAAAAACTCTTGTACAAAAGAATAGAAGTGCATATAATAAGAGTTGATGACATGCCTTCATAAACAGAGTAAAAAAGAAGTTTATGGATTTTTTTTTCATTTTCCTGCAAAGTCGTGAAGCAGTTTTCTGTCTCTAACATGGTTTCCTACTTTTCTTTCTGATTAGATACAACAACTATAAATCTTGGATTGAAATATAGAGCTCAGAATATGAAAATGAAGTACTCACAAAATTCATCTCGTATTCATTGCGGGTAAGGAAAGGGTACAGAATAAACCAGAATACCAGATCTGTAATCATCACAGCACCTGCATTTGTCTGGGAACAAGAATACAGAGTTTCAGTGGAGCTGCAAGTAGAGCAATACTGCCAATCAGCTTTACTATTTCCTTACAGTTTAGATCAATCAAAAGTCTAGTCTACTTTATGTCGATATGTTCATTACAAGACATGCTAATGTGGGTTACCTGAAACATTATCTGGAACAGGTAACCCCAGAATCCTGCAAGTTCTTGACCACCGTGTATTTTATTGTAACAAGGACTTTTGATAGCATGGTCATAAGTAGCTTCTCCTGTTGGAGCAATGACATATGTGCCATGATCTGCACCAGATCCATCTCCACGGGTCTTGTAAGCATACTGATAGCATCCATAGATTGAAAGCAATGAGCCAAGCTAAAGAAGGAGATGAAGGTGTTAGGACAACCCATTAGTATATTCAACAAATAGTACGAGCAAGCTTATATGAACTACAAAAGAAAAGTATTAGTGTGCTTTCAGATTAATCCCTAAAAAGAAAAGTTCTATTATGCTCAGGGCCGGCCCTGGGGGAGGGCCAACGGGGCAGCCGCCCAGGGCCCCCAAATCTGAGGGGCCCCACCCCAGGTATGTATCTACGTATAGACATTGATCTACTAATCACCACCAGGCATTCCAGCAGGCCCATCAGGCATCCACGAGGGCCGTTGTTGCCTGCAGCCTGCCTCCTAGCTTCTAGCTAGCCCAATACGGCAATAGCAGTCGAGGAGGCGCATGGCGTCTGGCATAGCAATTCTTTACGCCGCAAACGTCCGCTTGATTTTGGCCGCGCTGCCTGGTGCTGCACCGTGATGATCTCCGATCCAGGCATCGCTTCGCTTGATTACGCTAAACAAGTTTTAAGGTACATACGTATATCAACTCATGCTAATTGATATGCCCTAAGTTCCTAAAATGCTATCGCTTAATTTGATCCATTTTTTTGTTGAAATATTCAGGAAGATCGTGTTGTCGTCGTGCAGAAAGTATGCTTCCAGTAGTGAAAAGAGGAAAAAAAAATCAATACCATTAGTAACAATTATGTACAAACACTTCTATATGAATATTTTTGTGACACACTATTCATTTACTTGTAACAGAATTTTTTTATATATGTATTTGTGTGCAAAATTTTGATTTTTATATAGAGGGGCCCTGACATTTAGATTCGCCCTGGTTCGCCCTGGGCCCCCAAAATCTCAGGACCGGCCCTGATTATGCTTTGTTCTAGTGTTGACAGGTGTTGGGACAAACGTGAAGTCGTGACACACGAGAGAAGTTATCTGTAAATGATAGCAAAAGAAATATTCGTTATTAACAAATTACATACCCCAAAATACAAGGTGACAAGCAAGAACGTCCATCTGTCAAATACACAAAACAACATAAATCAAATCAGACAATTTTCTGAATATAGATTTTCTCTGAATTTTACTTGATACATTTCCTATTAGGAATTGTGATCGGAAAGGATGAAGGTCGCTTACTGAGTATAGTATAGGAAGATGCTCCATCCATCAGTAATGAGGTCGACCACAAGCAGTGAAGCCATAACGAAGAAGGCCACAAGGCGAAAAGCAAGCAGCCAGCCAGGGTGGATATACTCTAGGCATGGCCTCCAGCAATCTTCAAGGTAAACAACTCCAGGCCTGATCCGCGGCCGCGCTTCCTCTCTGTCTTCTTCACCATCATCGACATTGCCACCCCGTGAATTCGCCCCCTCGTACTTCCAAATCCAGTAGCACGCCATGGCCATGCAGGAGTAGACCCAGATCCCACACAGCAAGAACTTCCAGTTGAGCCAGTACTCCGGGTCAGTCGTGTCCACGGCCATGGCTGATGATGATAATGCTGAATTGGTCGACCCTGCCACCATATCCGCAACACACTATATTAGTGTAGCACTCGTGTAATTTGGATACTATACTTGCTCGTGTTGGACTGAAAAAAGAAGAAGAGATTTTGTCCTTTCCTTGTCAGCAAAGGGAGAGATCATTACTACAGAATATCCTGATGATAGCCAAAAGAGAAAGAAAAGGCAGAGGAACCAGAGAAAGAAAGCGAGAGGAACTCAATTTAACTCTATCCTGAACTTTGTGCCCAACGCCCACACAAGATACATCCTTTATCTCTCATCAACGAGAACACATAGAAGGAATTGCAGGCAAATAACAAGATAGCAGACATCATCAAGCAACATATCTCCTGCGCGGATGAGGGAAAGGAAGCTGAATTTTACCAGCGACTGATTCTGTGGCTCTCTTCGCGCTGGAGGATTAACTCAACGGCGGATGGGGCCGCCGCCTCCCGGGCACGAAGGAGAACGGTGTGGAGCACGATGAAGCCAAGAACCACCGCTTGCCTCGTCGCCCGCCCTTCTCCAAGCTTCCTCCCGTTTATCCGACGTCTCTTCTTCCGCCGATTATCCTACTGCTACCTGCAGTCTCGAGATCAAAGATCGGCGCAGACATGTGCGCATTAGTAATTTTTAGTATATTCCACAGTAAACAAGGACGCGGAACCAGAAAATGTATGGCAGAATCCTGGAGGGGTGGATCGTGAGTACTACATACGGGCAGATCTCTGACAGTTCCTCGCAAGATTCTCCCGAGTCAAGCCGTGCTGGGCGCTTATCCGGAGGGGTCGGGAAGCGCCTCGCGCGCCACGCCCCTCGCCCAGTCACACACGCACACTCTCGCAGCCACAGGAGCGCAGGGCAGGGAGAGAGAGCAGAGAAGTGAACAAACCAGGAAACCAACCGCAAGTGGAGGGGCAGCCACACGTTGCTACGCTTGATTGATTGCAGGCGCCCCGCGGGGAAGGTGACCTGGAGACGTGAGATGGAGCCAACTCAGCCAACTCCGACCGATCCCTTCCGACTTTTTTTTTAACCCTCTCACAGACGGCGACGTCGCACTCTCATTGTCGCTCCACGCGCGAGAGGGTACCTGGATGATTTTTTAGAGATAAACCGGTCACAGAATTATTTATTAGAGCCTATTGCTCCAGGTGAGACAACGCGAGCGAGTCCCGGGACTCGAACCCTCGCGGGTGGCAAGCGAACCCCACGCTTCCACCACCAGGCCAAAGGCCTGTCCTCATCCCTTCCGACTTGGATAGCCTGATGGGTGGGCGCTCCGTCGTCCTCTCATCATTTGCTTGTATCTCGATTGGCCTTTGCAACCTCAGATAAAGAATTGAAAGAGTAGTTTTTTTTTGAAAGAACAAAATGATGATTTTAAGCTCCCAAAATCTTTGGAACGTAGCAAGAACCTATTCAACTGAAGCCTCTGGCCCGTCTCTGACAACCTATTCTCCTGCGCACTCGATATAAATATACAAAATATCACCATCAAATATACAACCAAAAATGCTAATTGTGAATGCTAGATGGATCAAAACAGACACTGTTCTCGCATGGGATTTTTCTGCTTTCAAACCTTTTATGTAAACTATCTATAGCATTTCCAATACCTGAAGTAACTTATTTCCCAAACTGAAAGAATTTATACAAAAAGAAATATATGCTCCATTTTTCAGGCAAAAAAAACATAATTAACAATTATTTAAAGCTATTAAGCCTATCGTTAACGCGATTAGATATGCAGAAATAAGATGTTACTATATTCACCTATGAACCCATAAACTGATGAGCTGGTTAATGTGAGAACGTCAAGGGGACCGCCAAGTATATTTACCAATTCAACTCAAAGTTGCAACCTCTAACAACATTTATCACACATTTTACATTGTATAAGCATGATCTTGCCTAGGACATAGGTAGCCACGCTCGTCCTATCTCTCAGGTCTTGCAGGGAGTTGAAGTATCATAGACATGTATTCGGGGGTCTGAAAAAATACACAACTCTCACCCGACGCGACACAATCCTAATCTACATAGAGTTTATGTTCCCTATTCTGTCTATAAAGTATGAAACTACCAAATGGCACAAAGCTATATTGTGGAAATATACTGACGGTTTGAAACCACCACTTGGACAAAATATTGAGATGGTGAATCCCCTTCGTCGCCACAATGCCTCCCATCATCATTAGGCTATATATAGGGAGGGTCAATCCTATCGCCACCACAATGTCTCGCGCCATTTAGTCTATATATTAGAAGGGAGAAAAGTATCTCCTCCCTCTCCATACCAACCCCGCATACATCCCCAGTCTCCATTGCATCATATACAGGGAGGGTGAGGAAATATATGCCCTCCACCACCACGTCTCCTCGTCCCGTTCATTGAGCATATATCAAACTCCCTCCTTGAAGAGTGATAGTTGGAACATGGTGAGAAAGGATGCGCCAAGACAGGGCCTAATGGTATTGTTCCACAAGTATTTTGGTTTTTCCTAGTGCATCTATTATTATAACTTCCATGGTTATATTCATTTTGCTACTTATCCGCATAATAGTAAGTAATGAAAAATATTATGCATATATATCTTGCTATTTATATTAATTTTGGTCGTATACATTTAAAAACCATTTATTTCTTAGTTTTCTTTGTACTTTTTAGTTAGATGGTAGACGTTTCTCTTCACTTTGATCAAATGTTATCATGCATATAGAAATATTATCGGATTTAATGAAGGTTGCCAAGTTCAAAGTACGATCTAACCTGGAGTCCATTGTGACAAATATCCTTGATATAATATGGATAGTTAGTTATTTGAGCTGTATATTAGATCTTATTATTGTACTCACAAAAGAATTATACTCCCTCATTGTTTTAAATAATGTCGTTTCGACACGACGAGTTAGTTTATTTTTAGTTCATCCTGCTGTCCAAGCAACATCAGTATGTGAACGGAGGTAGTACGTGAAAAGACTTTTGACGTTTTGGAGCAAATCATCTGCAGGCATAGCATACAGCACAAAATTTGAGTCCCCGGTTCTAAGCAATTCATACAACTTAGGCTATATGCGACGGCATTTCTTTTTAACTTTATTTGGGAGCATTCTCTCAGTTTAACTTGACGCTCAAGTTTGTTGCTAATATTTTTATAACTTTTATAGGCAAGAAATATCGAAGAAATGATCCGCAGGGCACAGCCCCACTTGTTGAGCCAACATAACAGAAAACATCTCAACATATATGAGTCATCTTCCATGAGCCATCCGACTGGTAGTTCTAGCATAAAACCCGTAAAGACAAGTAAAGGGAACTGTGATCAATTTGGATTTTTCCCTGCACCCCTTGGGGACCCTGCATCCCTTGGTGGCTCAAGTTTTCCGCTTCAAGGTCCTAGCATGTATACGGGACTTGTGCCTCGTGATGGAAAAACCACACGATATTTATACTTGCCACTGCTTTTATCATTCATCCCAAAGACTTCAACAAGTTCTCCTTATGAAGAAGGTACTCTTTAACCTTATTAGTAATTACTTTCTTAGAGTGAGTTCTCCTTCGGTTGAATCATATGTTCTATTCCACCAAAATCAAGTGCCATGCATATGTACATCTCACATTCTAAAAAGAAGTGTCATATGGGAGCATTGTTGATTGTTGTTGAATGTTCTGTTTTGTTTTACTTGGTATGTTTATACAGTTCCTTTACCTTATTATACAAAAGTATTTATGTCGTTTTCAATTGATTAGAGACTCCTAGGGCCAATGACAACATATTTATGTTGGTTTCAATTGACTAGGGACTCCTAAAGACAGCGAAAGCACCTCTGTGCACCTAAGGCCATCGCGTGGAGGAAACAAGTCCGGTGGATCAAATTCAAGAACTAGAGACTTCTATCTACCTTGTCAGCTATCCAGTGTAAAGTACTCGAGAATCCTAAATTTCTGTTTAATTTGCTTTACATGAAATCCTTACATGAACCAGTCGCATCGCTTGTATATTTTCAGCTTTATCCTGTTGATCCTTACACAAGTGGTAACAACAACTGGAATCATTCTCAGCGTATACAACAAGCTCATCTCTATTGCAACCAACCAGGAAGAGAGGAGCAGCTGCCGTTGTCATCCTACGGGAAGTCACATGAGACCAACACAAACATAAACCACACTATAAGCACCAGGGCGTCCTCGTCATCGGTTCATGGAAAACGTCCCGCTGAGAGCAACCATTCTCAGAGCTTCTTCCACCAGCCGCCAACGCAGCAACCTCTCAATGCTCCTGACATGGGCCCTGAGTGCAAGCTCGAGACTGACGAGTTGTTCAGCCTGGTTCAGTCTGTGGGGACACCAGCATACGTCTGGAGCTGGGAGAAGGTGTTCAGGTCAGGTAGCTCGATGTATGGGCCTCGCCATACATCCTCAGCTCATGCCACGGCAGGCAGCAGGGGCACTTCGTCTGACAAAGGGAAGGGTAAAGAGATGCACTCGGAATTTCCCGCAACGGCTGAGAAGAGGGAGTTCGTGAAGAAGCAGAGGAAGGAGAGAATTCGGTCACTATCTAAATTAACAGTAGGCCTAGACGCATACTATCGAGGGATTGATGAGCAGCAATAAATAAAAGAAACAAGAAACTTCAGGAATATTTTCCTTCATTTCCCTTTGGTATTCAAGCGGGATTATGTTCTTTGTTATGACATGAGTCCACACTCCACACTAGATTATATTGTGCCAAACCTTGATATCTCACTAAAGTTTTTCTCTAGCCATAGATACAAGATAACGATTATGATATCTTTCGAGTCTTTCACGTGCCTGTTTTACGCACATAAATTATTTCTACATTCTGACATGCAGCCTCCTACATTAGTAAGCCTCATGGAGCGACCAATTTCATAACAGCAAGGAAAATACAAGAGAAGTACTTGGCAAATAGAGTCATTCTGATATTCTTTTTCTATATTTTTCTATTATTTGAAATGTCCATCGTCTACAACAGCAGAGTCATTCCAGGTAGAGATATACAGCATTAGAGGATATAGGAAGATGATACAACATGATAGTTAAGAGTATCCGTTTCCAATCTATGCTAACAAGTTACACGGTGAACATTTCATATGACTAGATGTTACCCCAAAATTCTGATATATAGATTTCCAGACACCTTTTGTTTATCCGTAAAAGTATATTAGACTAATGCAATACCAAAAAATCAATCAGTTCTGACAGGAAGCTTTACACTGCCATTGCCAGCTTCTTGATATGTTTGTTATGTCTTCCGCTTGATATAGGGGTTCTCAATAGGTGAAATCCATATGCCAAACAAAATGGCAACGTGCAAAAATAGCAAAAGTTGAGATGAATATGCAGTGGACGGATAAATATTCCAGCAGAGCTCCACACCAGCAAATAATATGATCCTGAAAGAATGAAATACAGTTGAATGTGAGAAGAAACCAAGTGGATGGATACTAGACTGAAAGTACTACCGAAATCGCACAACTTCAATGACATGAAACAAGTATGTCTATCAATATGGTCATGCTCAGTTTATTCAAACAGTTCCAAGCACGACTATAACAAAATTGAGGTGGAATGGACCGTATACATAAGGTGTGTGCTGTCGTACCTCAATACCGTTGGAAAACGCGTCTTCCACAAAAGAAAAGGCAAGGAATAGAAGTACCTGCAAATATTGAACCCATAAACTTAATTTCCAGCATTCACAAGCAGCCATACATCCAGATACACACTTACAGTGCTGAGGGGACTATGAACTTACCAGGAATAGAATTGGTAATGTAGAGATCGGGCACACACAATGCCAATGAAGTTGCCAACAAACATGACAGTTACAGTATCTGGATTCATGTTGTAACTATCAAGTTAGTCAAGCAAATTGGGAAAATAAATTTAAATGCTATAACTAGATTGAGTATTAGGGTCTGACATACGTTCTGAACTGAGATCCGTTGATCCAGGCTTGCTGAAAATAAGCTGTTGAATGGATTTTGCCGATTTAAATCTTGAACGCATGAAACCAATTAAGCCTCCTTCGTGCCTGTCAACCAAAGTGAAAGAATATAAAGTATTGGCAGAACTATTTGGTTAAACAGAACCACTATAAAATGTGCTAGCATTTTTCTCAAACGTATTGTTATTGACACAAGTGAAAACATGCTAATATTTTAAAAGAACATAATATAATCAGAAAAAAAATGTTAAGTAAACTGCTATGTTCAGATTGGATGTTGAGATGAGTGCATATCTTTGCTACTGATTAATCCAACCAGAGGACTCACTTTAACCACTTGCAGTGCGCAAATACCACAAGGGTAGTGAGGTGAAGAATCAACAATGTAACAGCAAACTCCTTCGATACAAACAACTTCTCAGGGACAAATTTGAAATTAACAGACCTGAAAAACACCATAACAATCAACATTGAGCATACTAAAAACTGTGAAGCCACAACTTAGGGATGTGATATATAGGGCATGCTGCTGCTATTATAGTATATAATCACCAGAAATGGATGAAGACACGACCAAGATCGAATGCTCTTGAGATGTACTGAACTGGGTGCAGCAGCAAGAATGGCATACCCAAGAAAACCTATAGACAGGAAACCATTAACAGTGAGATACAGTGTGTCCATCAAGCAAATTTAAATTTGAACACTACAGGCATGGTTATGCTTTGTCAGGCTACAGGTTTAGAACTTGTATCACCCATCACTAACTTTCCATGTAAATATGATCAGATGCATTCATGTATGCAATCTGATATGATGGAAATGCTCCATCATTAATTTGCAATCTGATATGATGGAAATGCTCCAGAAACTATCATACGAAAAGATACAATGACCGGTGAATTTAGTCCCTTCGTGATACGCTATTGGAAGGCACCGTTATGATTTGAAGTCTCAAAATAAAGGCATACATAAGACCTAGCAGCATTCAGTGTGGCATTATCTATTTCTGGAATAGGAGTAACCTGTATTAGCAGGCTAGAAGGACTGACAAGCATAGCTCCTAACAAAGCAAAATGGTGCCAAAAGACCACTCAATAAACTTAAAAAATGGAATCAGAAAATTTAAGAAGCACAATGCACCTGTACAACAGCAGCTCCTAACAAAGCAAAGAAGACTCCTTTGATACTCGTGGCCTGCAACAATAACTTAGTAAGGATCAGAACGAAAAGAAGCAAGGAAGAAACAAAGCATGGTACAATCATACCTTTAGCATTAGAAGAAGCAAAGACGGAGCAAAAAGAAGCACATTCATCTTAATTGAGACTGCTCCACTGCAGAAAGAGCGATAGACATTAGATGTAAGCAACTACTTTCTATTGCCAACTCGAAACAAATAAGCAGGGTATGCATGAAGTTCAGCGGCACACTGTTGGCGCTCACCTGAAAACTATTAGACCAAGGTACCACTTGTGATAAACGATCAACACCAAGGCAGCGTGTAGCAATGTCATTGCAAAGCAATCGTTGAAAAGGCGGAGTACAAAGATGGAATGGACTCTCTTGGACAAGCAAAGTAAACCTAGAGCCCACCATGGAAGCTGACATCATCATTGCGAAATAGGGAGGGATCAGTGACAACATTAGGTAGGTAACTAGTATAACAAAGAAGAACCAACATTCTCAAATGAATACAGATATTGTACATATTAAAAACAACAACAGAATAACTTCTCAAACTTTCATTCGTACCACTTCACTCTTGACGTAGAGCAGCAGAACAAGACTCAGGTTAACAATGTACAGGACTCCGAACAAAATCTGCAGGCAATTAGAAGCAAGAATTCATTCTTAGAACAGCTGGGCAGCTGACGGGTGACGGCACGAGGGGCGAAGAGGCAAGAGATCAAACGAGCTAACAGGTTCGGCTGTGAGGTGACCTGAGCAGGGAAGACTTGACCGCCGGTGATGAACTTGACGGCGGAGTAGACATAGAGGAAGCCGGCCGGGTAAACCAACGGCCCGGTGTCTCCCTCGATCTTGGTGTAGTCCCTCTCCCCCTCCAGGAAAGCGTCCACCTGAGACATGTAGGCGTCCCAGTCGATCTTGGTATCTGAAGCAGAAGAATTACGGATTAGAGAGACATAATTAGTTGGGCAAGGAGACTGTGTGCTTGGGAGTACAAACATGGGACGAAGGCGATGATGAGGGCGACGAGTGCGGCGTCGGCGAGCAGCAGGAAGGCCGCGAAGTAGAGCGGCCTCCGGTCTACAGAGCCGGCCGGCTTCTCAGCCGCCGCCGTCGCCGGTCTCGCGGCACGCCCC
>LAPY01000232.1:90518-102153 GCA_000970635.1 Eragrostis tef
GATAGGTGGTATGGCTGGGATGCGCCCATGGCGATTTCCGAATCCCTAGCACCGTCCATGGACCTCTGGTTGATGTTGGCAGACCCGATAATGATGTACTCATCATCAACTGGAACGAAAGAAGATATGTTAACCATCTTGATCAATATTAGGACACCTTCCAGGTGAGAAATTTAAGTGGACATTTATATTTTAATGCTTTGCTACCAAGAGTAACCAGCTAACATATTGCAATTCCATTCGACTTTTTATTCATTGAAGAAAAGGATGAAATTCGAAGAAAATATAACTATAGCAGCACAGGATAGTTTCTTTCAGAAACATTTTATACTTTCAATTGATTTTACTGCGTTCCAATTAATAATCCTTTAGATTAATTTTGGATCTGAAAAATAGTTCTACATTTAAATGAAACAATTCATTTCTGCCAAATATCTACAGTAGATTGCATGCTTCGAAACGACATAAAAATGTCCTGAATCTTGATAAACAGAAACTACTTGCCTATTGAAAAAATTGATACTGAAAAATAGTAAGTGTCATGCAGGGGTAAAGTAGAACTCAGTTACCTATCATCATTTTTGTGTGAACATAGATCATGAACCTCCTAGCTTCTTGAGCTCGGATGTAATCAGTGTCAGGTTCGGGGTGTTCTTCAGGTTGATACTCCCCCTCCTGCTTCACCTCGCGGTTGCCTAGGCAGAAGAAAGTGAGGTAATCCTTAGGGTTTGCTTCAATTCCCTTTGCTTGGAGAGCTTGTATGATGTCAGTGTACATCATGTCCATGGTTCTCCTTTGCCAGTCAAGGATTGCTTGAACAGAAGCACTTTCTGGAACACCCTCAGGCCACATTGGCACCACAACGTATACAGTAAATCGTTCCCCAGCTTCAATCTTGCTGACAATCTTCAAGGAAAGCTCCTTCGGAATCAAGTGAAGAGCGCCAATGTCTTCTGGCTTGATGCCTTCAGGCTTCCAGCCATATGAACTTCCAAGGAAATACTGGTTCTCAATATAGATGAAGTTCTTTGCCCTCCGAATAGCATGTATGTATGCATCCTGGATGCTCCTGTCAATGATTTGATCTTTTCCACTAACAAGCCCTGCTCGCGCAGCATCTTCAGGGGTTTCAGGGAAGCCAAAAGCAGCACCGCCATCAATGGACCTGAAGAGCTGAACATTCCATGTTTCCTTGTCCTCTGGGAACATGACAGGAGAAGGGGGAATAATAGTGTCAGCAAGATCCCTGAGATTTACAAGGAGATCCTTGCCACCCTGCTTTCTCCATCTCTGCTCGAAATTGTAAAGAACATCCCAAGCAATTGGCCCTTCCAGCCGTGAATGAATATCATGCCATGGCTCTCTTGGACCACCTTTCTTGATTGATCCAGTCTCAAAGTTTGGCTGATGGAAGTCATCGTGATGGACAGTGTCAAGCGTCCTAAACAAGGAGTGATACTGGGTATCATATCTTCCATCACAAAGGTCAATGCCACCAACAAAGCTTACTATCCTCCTTTGCTGGGAGCCCTGGTTAGGCATCTCATGGTCAACAACTACTATCTTCTGGTGGTGGGTGAACATAGTTGATATCTGCAGATCCTGAACAATGCTGCCTGAGTCATCAGGGTTGCGAGGGCAGAGAACACAGTGGACATCAGTGCCGTGGAAGTAATTTGCGGTCTCCTCGTCATGGGTAGCCATCAAGCCATCCCGCTTCAGCAAGCCAACTGAAGTCCTATCATCCCACACAAGCATAAGGACCCTGACACCTTCACTGGCCTTCCTCTTGAGCAACTCTCCAAGTGTAACATCTCCTCCAGGCTTCGGCCGATTGGTGTCCCTGATCAAGGTGATTTCAGTGTACACAGACCATCCGGTGATGTAGATCAAATGCTGCGCATTGCTGATGGCATCAAAGATATCCTCCCAGCATCTGTGTGGTTCATAGACACCATCAGCAAGCGGGATCCTGGGAATGAAGTTGTCCGGGACATGAGCATCCTGGTACAGAGTAACCTTGCACCCTTGCCTCTGCGAGAAAAAGGTGTAAGGCACACCAGGATACTTGGTGCTCCGGACACCCCTCGCCCAATTGCGGTCCTTGGCAACATCAAAGTACTGGAGCTTGACATGGATCTTGCTGTCGCCAATAGGCTCACGGTTCTCATCACAGATCTCCAGCCACTTATCTATCTCCTCACCGCTCAGGAGCTCCTGGACTGGCAGGTAAGCCCTCCCAATCAGCGAGGCCCCAATGGCGTTGTCGATCTTGACGGTGAAGATGACATCGGCGGCCAGGTGGGCGCAGTAGATGTGGAAGGACTCGTACCAGCGAGGATTGACCGGCTCGTTGGCTATCATCCGAGTACGCCCGACGCGGGAAAAGGTGTAAGGCACACCAGGATACTTGGTGCTCCGGACACCCCTCGCCCAATTGCGGTCCTTGGCAACATCAAAGTACTGGAGCTTGACATGGATCTTGCTGTCGCCAATAGGCTCACGGTTCTCATCACAGATCTCCAGCCACTTATCTATCTCCTCACCGCTCAGGAGCTCCTGGACTGGCAGGTAAGCCCTCCCAATCAGCGAGGCCCCAATGGCGTTGTCGATCTTGACGGTGAAGATGACATCGGCGGCCAGGTGGGCGCAGTAGATGTGGAAGGACTCGTACCAGCGAGGATTGACCGGCTCGTTGGATATCATCCGAGTACGCCCGACGCGGGCTTTCTCCAGATCAATGGTGGCATATATCTTGGTGGTGCCTTTGCCGACTCCCACGGTGTCCTCGATCCCCTCAACGAACTGTTCAGATACAACCAGGATGTCAGTAAAAAGATACTCAGTACAACATTTTAGGTGGAACAAGAATCAAAGACTGCTGTGATCTAGAGATTCAGTTGTGATCAGCTCCAGCGAACTTTTTTTTTTCGAAAGCTCCAGCGAACTTGATATTCATCTAATTCAAAAGTGATCAACAGTACAGGTAATTCTGCTACACATAAGCCTTGTGTATACGTATATGTCATATAGACTCGTAGTTCTGCAATTGCATCTTTTTTAAAGTGTGTCACATCAAGCTAGCATGCCAAGATGGCGGCAAAGATCAGGTTAACTCGGAATTCAGTCTATAAAAAACGATGAAGTTATGCAGAGGGGGAAAAGAAGAAAAAGAAGGGATGAAAAGCTGACCTTGCGGATGAACTTGGGTGCGCTGCCGCTGGCGCGGTGCGGGTTGGAGAGCGCCTCCGCCTCGAAGATGGTGGCGTGGAGCGTGCCGTGGAGCAAGATCTGAGCCATGGCTCCCTCCTACTCCTTTCCTCTTCCTCGCTACCAGCCTACAACCAGTTCGAGAAGCCAGTAAGCAAGCGAACGGGCGCAAGATACCTTGACGCGGATCGAGCCCCGCAGCTGCGGAAACGAAACCAGAACAGCAAGCACAGCGCCGACAAATGGGGACAAGTGCCGGCAGATCTGAGCGGAGCTGCAGAACGACGAGGGTTAAGAGAGGCTTACCGGCTGGTCCGTTCCCAGGCAAGCAAGGCAGCCGAGAGAGGTCGTGTTGCGATGATGGCGAGAGGCTTTGATGGGGGAGAGGGAGGGGAGAGGCAAACGCGTGGAGGGAGGAGAAAAGAAGGGGACGGGGGGAGCCGATCCGATCTTGTGTTAACAAGTGTGGATTATAAAATGGAAATGGATCGCGGCTGGGATGGAATGGATCGAGGGGTGACGGAGTGGCGCCGCACCGAGTCGTCGTTGTTTTCCCGTGTCACGTGTGCCCAGAAGTGTGTGTGCCCTGCACGTCGCCGGGGAACCAGCACCGCCCGCCGGCTTTCAACACCCTCCTGCGGATCTCGAGTATCAAATAAAACGGGAAACCGGGCAACTGGCAAGTGACGGATAATTCATCACCCAATGGCCCGTCATTGTCGCCGTCGTCGCTGCGTTTTGCCTGCCTACACACACCGTCCAGTTAATCCGTGGCGCTGTCACCGTCCCCTTGATGCGACGTGCCGTTGTGCCGACGCGTGACGAGCGTAACACTTGGGTTAACGGATTGTAATGTGCTCTACTGAATATTCAACTCACCGAATGTGCTCCTAGATCCTCACTTCTTTCTTCTACAAACAAATTTCCTCACTTGCGTAACAATGCAAGAAGTACACTGTACGTGCTTTGCCAGTCGCGTTTCGCGAACCTCGGACGTCGCAGCCTCCCATCTGGAACCCCGACGCCGCCCGAGCAAGCACGCTTGACTTCCTCGGTAGCAGTACAAGAACCTGCATCTGAAAGCCCGCTTCGCCGGATTCGAGAAGCGGGCGAAAAACGGTGCCTCAGCCTGGGCGGTGGATTCCGGTCAGCGTTAACACGGGGCCGTGCCCACCTGCCGACGTCGCTGACGAAGATGGCCTAGCTCTCGGCTCGTGCGCGTCCACCACGTGCCGGCCAGCCGCTCGACGAAATGACCCCGCGCCACCCGATTGATCCATCCCTCGCGCCATTCCAAATCACTCGACTCATCTCAGCACGCGACGTTCCCCGGCCACAGGCCACCTCACCTCCCTCACCAGCTCGTCGTTTTCGCAGCTATCCATTGCGATGTCTGTAGCGTGTTATTTGTGGATGAATCTCATCGTGCCGCGTCGCCAGTTTGCCACCTAGCTAGGTCGTGGAAACAAGCCCCTTCTTTGCTGAGCGAGTTCAATGCTGATTGATGCTTGCTTAGCTGACAGCGGCCTCGTGTCGTGATTGACACTGTTGGGCGGGCTGCAGCTGCAACTGCGGCTGCAGAAAAATAACTGCGAACACTGTAGCTGCTGCAAAACAGCCAGGCGAACAAGCTGATTTTCCACAAGCTGTTTGGCCTTCCATAGGGCTCAGTCTGGTCGCCTACCCGCTCGTTGTGGATGGATATTCATCGTGCCGGTCTGCCTTTGTCATTGGCTCTATTATTTGGAAAACGTTGGCTACTGATACCAGTCTGACTAGGATGTTAAGAAGGACTTGTCTATTAGGTGTACATCTTATTTCTCAACTTTGTAAAAATAAACAGAAATTATGCATAATCCTGTTTGATAAATTAGCTATGTTTTTTCCTACATATACAGTCATAGTCACTTCCCTTAACTTTTTAGTGGCGACCATAAATCGTTGCCTCAATGGTAGCTTTCATTTTGAAAAATTTCACAATAACTGCTACAATACTGTCGGTAAATATGCACTTGCCTACGATTTGATCACGATAGCAGAGACTACACTACAAAATGAATATGAAGAAAACAATATAAAACAAGCTGAGAGACACGGAATCTACCTAAGTTCAGTCCTCCCCCTATGATGGATAACAAGTAAAACAAAAAATTCTCGTCAATGAAGGTGAACTATATATCCTGCACATAATGTAGAGACTTGCTCTCTGATGTGGGAGTTCTATGTACGACGCTTGGTGTGTGTGCTACTCTCTTCATCCTAGTTTACTTAGATGGTGTCCAGATTCATAGAATGTTTGATGAATCTGAACAGACAGGTTGTCCAGGTTCAAATAATGTCCAGTAAATTTGGTACTGAGCCAGAATACCAAGTATTTTAAGACAGATGGAGTTTTATGTTTCGCGTCTTCTCCTCCTAAATAGTGGCAGGTGATGATGCCCATACATTTGGCCTCTCACGCTCCATGCACCCGAGGGCTCATGTGGGCATACAAAACAGGACATGTATCGCACCCGGCTCAATAAAAAAATCATAATTAATACAAAAGCATGCCTTCAGGTCACTCGTTCTTCCTAACGTGTGCTTGCTCAGAGTGTGTTTCGAGCCTTGCCGCGTCTCTTCAAGGCGAACAAGCTGATTTTCCACAAGCTGTTTGGCCTTCCATAGGGCTCAGTCTGGTCGCCTACCCGCTCGTTGTGGATGGATATTCATCGTGCCGGTCTGCCTTTGTCATTGGCTCTATTATTTGGAAAACGTTGGCTACTGATACCAGTCTGACTAGGATGTTAAGAAGGACTTGTCTATTAGGTGTACATCTTATTTCTCAACTTTGTAAAAATAAACAGAAATTATGCATAATCCTGTTTGATAAATTAGCTATGTTTTTTCCTACATATACAGTCATAGTCACTTCCCTTAACTTTTTAGTGGCGACCATAAATCGTTGCCTCAATGGTAGCTTTCATTTTGAAAAATTTCACAATAACTGCTACAATACTGTCGGTAAATATGCACTTGCCTACGATTTGATCACGATAGCAGAGACTACACTACAAAATGAATATGAAGAAAACAATATAAAACAAGCTGAGAGACACGGAATCTACCTAAGTTCAGTCCTCCCCCTATGATGGATAACAAGTAAAACAAAAAATTCTCGTCAATGAAGGTGAACTATATATCCTGCACATAATGTAGAGACTTGCTCTCTGATGTGGGAGTTCTATGTACGACGCTTGGTGTGTGTGCTACTCTCTTCATCCTAGTTTACTTAGATGGTGTCCAGATTCATAGAATGTTTGATGAATCTGAACAGACAGGTTGTCCAGGTTCAAATAATGTCCAGTAAATTTGGTACTGAGCCAGAATACCAAGTATTTTAAGACAGATGGAGTTTTATGTTTCGCGTCTTCTCCTCCTAAATAGTGGCAGGTGATGATGCCCATACATTTGGCCTCTCACGCTCCATGCACCCGAGGGCTCATGTGGGCATACAAAACAGGACATGTATCGCACCCGGCTCAATAAAAAAATCATAATTAATACAAAAGCATGCCTTCAGGTCACTCGTTCTTCCTAACGTGTGCTTGCTCAGAGTGTGTTTCGAGCCTTGCCGCGTCTCTTCAATTGGCGCAACAAAGGGTTTTTGTTCGTTAAGTCTTCTTGCCACTACAATAAATCACCCGTTACAATATTCGCGGTTACTTTTTAAACAGCCGCTACAGCGTTCGTAGTTATTTTTCAAGTAGCAGCTACAGTAAAACAACGGTTTTTAAACTGCCGTCGTCGAATAAGGCCAAGATTTGTAGTGTCGAGTCCAAGATTGCCCCATGACCTCGAATATATGGTCATAGCTAGAGGAACCTATCAACAAGGCCTCAAGAATGACTACGGGCAAAGATTATTCTTACCGTCATAGGTGTCTTAAACCAAAATGACACTTTTAAGACATAGTGGCGGCGGCGGACCAAATGATGTGTCAAGAGTGTGTTTGGGATGATAAGTACACAGTGTATCGTATTATTTTTTTATAATAAAATCCTGCCAAGTGATGTCATTTGGTCGAACACGTGTGTGATCCGTGTGCATTTTTACTAGTGACACTCTTAAGACATAGTGGTGGCGGCTGACCACTAACGTCAAAGAAAGCCTTTGGCCAACCTCTAGGCTACTACTGCTCGATCTGTTAAGAAAACTCCTTTGAGGCAGTATTTATGGATCTTGGCTTGTTTTTGGCCCACTCCATCAACTGGCCTGGCCCAGAGGTGGAGGTCCACATGGCACTTGGTAAGCATGACAAGGAGCTAGTAAAAAAAAATAAAATTGGTAAGCATGACACCGAAACACTATTCTTGCAAGTTGTTCCAAAGCAATGTAACGTTTTCGATGCATGACACTATTTTTTTCGCGGGCACAAGATCCATGTGGAACGATGTAGCTGGTGAGCTTATTTTCTCAATCTAGCTTTCATTATTACGATTCTAAAATGCATGATGAGTCCATTATTGGTGTTGATGAAGATGTCAAGAAAAAATTGTTCTCTTCTCTGATTATGTTTTCTTTGCGAGGGTCTCTGATTATGTATTTCACTTTGTAGCGATACAAAAAAAAGTGTTTGCTTCAATGCTAGCCATTTTAGAATAGTTTGACAGTTATTTTTATTAGGGTCATGCTACGGTAGTCCCATCTCCCTAGTCTTGCACCCTATGGTGTAAGAAAACAAATCAATCTCAGCCCTTAATTTTACGAAATTAGAAGTAAATAAAAAAATAACAATAATAAATGATTCCGCCTTCCTTCCATATCTCTTCCGAAAAAATCGGCTCAATTCCCTTCCTTCTAGATTTTCCTCCCGGCAATAGGCTCGATCCAATCATTGCTGTGTGATATTCATCCTGATTTCCTCTCGCAACTTTTGTTATTATGTTGTTTCTATGGAACACAGGATACACGGTTTCCTAAAAAAGAAAAATCCTTCACGTGGGTTTTTAAAAAATGACTTTTCAAGTTCGATTTTCGTAGCATGGCGTTTTTTCTGTACCATGGACGTTTTTTTCTGGTCACGTTTTTAGAACTACTTAAATGAACCTAATCTTGTCTAATCTGCTATCGCCATTCAATTACACTAATTGTATTCTCCCATTGCTAACCTTTTTTTATCTATTGTTTTCTGGAGCCACGTGCAACAATTCATTGTGGAATTGTTGCCTAACTGAGAGGCAAAAAGATGGTGGAAGCCCATGCACGCCAAGTCCACTCATGAGCATGGTACCGTTCTGACAGGTATTCTCATGCTGTTCACGAGTTATTATTCTCATGTTCTTCACGAGTAACACTGAAACAGCTCTTCTTCAGTATGTTCAGTAGTTCCACTTAGCCAGTTGAGCTTGTGGCCTGTGTTCATGCCGAGTGCAGAATTGAAATCCAGCAAAGGAGTCTTTCATCTTGACTTGAGGGCTCAATGATATGATACTGCTATCTTACGTAGCGCAACTGAGACTGAAAATTTTATCGAAATGGAAGGTATAAAAAAACTGAGAATGTCAAACGTGCATTTCCTGATAGTATAGTTCTTGCACAATTTGATGATTAGATGAAACCATAAAATATGCAGGTCATCCTGTAACCCACATCTTTCCATAGTGCATTATCCACCTGCTACTCCACTAATGTCGCTAAATGGCTCTAGCGTTGGAGGATAGAGGATAGCACAAGCTCAGTGACCCTATAAAACGAGGTATCGGATTACAGAGTTGCCACAATTGGAATTCGATAAGTAGTGCTAATCAGACATTCAGAGCAAGATGGCATCTGCAATGGCAGCTGTTTTCGTTTTGCTCAGTGCCCTGCTGAGAAGCTCATTAGTTCATAGCCAAGGACTGCAGGTAGGATTCTACGGCTCCAAGTGCCGTGACGCGGAGGATATTGTGAGGTCCACTGTCGAAGAGCATTTCGACAAAGATGCCACCATTGCCCCAGGCCTGCTGAGGCTACACTTCCATGACTGTTTCATTCAGGTTTCCATTACTTCTGGGTTAATCTCAGTGATCATGTTGCTTGAATTATGCCTGACAATTGTTCCTTTGTACGGCGTAGGGGTGTGATGGATCAATCTTGATCTCTGGACCATCTTCTGAAATGACTGCACCACAGAATACCGGCCTTAGAGGATTCGAGGTGATAGAGGACGCCAAGTCCCGGTTGGAAGCCAAGTGCCCTGGGGTGGTGTCGTGTGCCGATATACTGGCTCTCGCAGCACGTGACGCAGTTGATCTGGTAAGTAGTACTAGGCAAGTCGATATATTGAATAGGCTAAAGAACTGTTTTAGCTTAATTCTTTTTTTTTTGCGAATGTTTTAGCTTAATTCTGATAGAGATAAGGAGTTAGCGTGATGACTGACTTGCTTGTTTGTCATTGTGGGTGTCGAATCTTAATCAAGACCTTAGGGCCAAGCTGGCCCGTGCCGCTGGGTCGAAGAGATGGAAGAGTTTCATCAGCTTCTGACGCCGTTGCCTTGCCGGGCCCCGACGAACCTGTGTCTGTTCAAAGGCAGAAGTTTGCCGCTAAGGGCATGACAGATAAAGACCTCGTCACTTTAGTTGGTAAACAAAAAGAAAACATCATCCTCTAATCCTTGTCTACATTTGCACTCTATTAGTGCTAGCAGTGAGAAGAAAAAAAAATGCTAAACTGATGACGGCCTGCATGGAATATTTTCAGGCGCTCACACGATCGGGCGTGCGGAGTGCCAGTTCTTCAGCTACCGTCTGTTCAACTTCACGGCGACGGGCAACGCGGACCCGACCATCAGCCCGTCGTTCCTGCGGCAGCTCCAGGCGCTGTGCCCGCCCACGGGCGGCGACCCGGAGAAGGAGGTGCCCCTGGACAAGGACACCCCGGGCGTCTTCGACGTGAGCTTCTTCAAGAACGTCCGCGACGGCAACGCCCTGCTGGAGTCGGACCAGCGGCTGTGGGGCGACGCGGCCACGCGGGACATCGTGCAGAAGTACGCGGGCAGCATACGGGGCCTGCTCGGGTTCCGGTTTGGGCTCGAGTTCCCCAGGGCCATGGTCAAGATGAGCAGCATCGGGGTGAAGACCGGCGGGCAGGGCGAGATCAGGAAGCAGTGCTCCAGGATCAATTAACGGTACGGAGAGGAGGCGAGTTTCAGATGAACCGTTTCGTTTGATGGAAACATGCAGGGGGTAGCGAAAGATGCTAGCCCGTTACTGCTTGTAATAAGTCGGGAGAAGACGTGTGTTGTTTGCTTGTCACTTTCTCCTGTTTGTGAATGGTGCAAGCACTGTGTAGTGGGGACGATGTTACCGTCCGTATTCTATAACCTGAAAACGGACATGTATGCATTTGCAGTTGTGTTATCATCAGCAGTTTCGTTCTGCCTCGTATACGGGCATCAATGGGTTACCGTGGGTAAAACCTTGAAGCAAAGATGCCTGGACAATTAAAGTGACTTAATTACAATCTAAATCAACAGCGGGCATTTGGTCTAGTGGTATGATTCTCGCTTAGGGTGCGAGAGGTCCCGAGTTCAATTCTCGGAATGCCCCGATTTTTTGCCGGTTTTTTTCAATCGTTTAACTTTTCTCTAACTCTTTCTTCCGTCGCAACTCGACTCGTGGATCATGGGTGGCCACTTCTTCTTTTGACACGGCCAGAGGCATCGTAATACAGTTCGCTGTTCATGTTGACACGGACGGTTGGGCCCACTGTCATCCAGACTCTTTCTAACAAGTTTTCAATCTCGACAGATCAGATCAGATCAGATCAAGGCCAGGTGATAGTGGAAACTTAAACAAATCATCGTTCTCCCTGCTCTGTGCTAGTTCCGAAAGCAAATAAACCTTGAGCTGCCTTCCAACCCAAACGCAGTCGACCGCCCAACCACCACCTCTCCACTTGTCCTCACAAGCTGTTGCCAGTCAACAGCCTCCCCGTCGACCCAACCATGGCCTCCGGCGCCGTGCCACTGCTCCGATGCGTCACCCTACTCGTCTTCGCCGTCCTCTCCAGTCTGCAGCTCGTCATCCCCGCCGCGTCCCAGCTGTCCAAGCCGCGGCCACTCGACGCCTCCTCCACGGCGTGGCTGGCCGCGGCCGGAGCGGCAGGTGAGCAGCAGCAGCAGCAGTCGGCGAAGGAAGACAGCGCCGCCGTCGCGGCGGCGCGCACGTGCACGTACACGGTGAAGGTGAAGACGAGCTGCGCGTCGCCGCGTCGCTCCTCGGACGGCGTGAGCCTGGCGTTCGGGGACGCGTACCGGAACGAGGTGTACGTGGCGCAGCTGGCGCCGCGGGGCGGCTTCGAGCGGTGCGCCACGGACACGTTCCGGGTGGCGGGGCCCTGCGGCTACGGCGTCTGCTACCTCTACCTCCGCCGCGCCTCCGGCGCCCGCGACGGCGGGGGGGC
>LAPY01000232.1:126915-142992 GCA_000970635.1 Eragrostis tef
TTTTTATCAAGACCCGGCGGTTCCTTGGCAGCAGCGACCAAACAATCGACAAACGGCGTTGGGTGGACTACGTGAAGGCAGTCTAGACGAGGTGAGGCGACGCAGCCTCAGGGCGGAGGCAGGTGCGTCGACGGCGGACAGGGGTTGCGACGGCGGTGTTTGCAACCGTTCAACGACACGCACGAGGTGGAAGATGAATTAAGCAAAGCAAGAATTACATGAGTACCCCTGTTTACATTAGATCGAAATCCTAAACAGCTTTTTGTATCAACGGCTGATAGTAATTGGTAGGAGAGGAACCGCAGGTACCTTCAAGCACCGTAGAAAACCTCTTCAGAAAAAAGTTATTATTTGTCATCCACTCATCTGGATCTGGATGCTGCTTATTATCAGTTCAAAATATCCATGCATGTCACATCCGTCCATACACTACTCCGTGAAAACCACATGGCTTATATATGCACGATCATATACGTGCCGTCCATATCAGCTAAGCAGCTGTCAAGTGTCAACAAGGCCCTTGGTTTGCTTATATCCGCCACATGTGTTTCAACTTCCAACAACTTATATATCTCGAACCATCATATCTGATGAGTGCTGATACAGACTTACAAAGGCCTGTAATGCATATACGCATGTGCCATATATGTGTGGATGGTCGAGAGGGAGATTTACGTGGATCTGGGATGGACAAACTCTTATCCGCTGAAGCTGTCCACCGTACGTGCGAGCAGCGAGCTCCCTGGAATCGATCAGCCTTAGGAGCAGCTGGGCTAGACCTTTCTCTCGTACAGTACGATGACGACGACGTCAGGACCGGGATAGATAGCGACGTTGTTGGCCCCATATATTCGTTACTGTTCCCTGGTCAATTATAGGTAAGCAGTTTAATATTTTTTTTCCAACCGAAAACTCGTTCGTTTGACCAAAAACAAAGTGCCATCCACATTCCGACTAAAAATACTTTTGAACATAACTGCTATGCAACTCTTTTAGCGGAACCTTTTTACTAAAATCTTTTTTATCACTACTCAGTTTGATCCCTAAAGTTTTGTCGGATTTACATTGCTCCCTGAAGGTTAAAAAGGTATAGGTGTGCGAGGTGAAGCACCTCATGCACCTACTACTCATTTGGTTCGGTTCCTTTTTGGCCTAGTATGGTCCATGTGGTTCGGGTCTCTGACTCAATATGAGTACGGTAAGTACCGCTAATTACTTTTTTCATTTCAGGCAGCATGACCCTCTACAATGAGGTGTTCATCGAGAAAATTAAAGGTGTGTTTGGATGTGTATGTAAACACCCGCTTTCGTGTTGCATTTCATAGATATAAAACTGATGAAGCACCACAAGTACATGACTCGTGTGTTATGTGGCACTCGACATACGAGCAACACTGAACCACATGAGAAATCATAGAGGAGTATGTGGATAATTTGAAAAGCCATGGACCAAACAGATATTTTTTAAGAAAAAGATGGACCAAACAAATAGAGTTTGAGAGGATGTCTCACAAGCCAAGTGGCAATTGATCATAATCCCACTTGAAGGACCAATTGTAACCATACGAGTCTGTATAGCTGCAAGATATATTTTTCTAGTGCGAAGTTTGAGAGGATGTCTCACAAGCCAAGTGGTAGAAACCTTTTTCAAATTGCAGATGTTTGGCACACAGATTAACTAGTTCGTACATTAGGCACACAGTAAGCTACAAACCACTCTTTAATTCGTGATTCATGCAATGCGCAGTTAGGACAAACTAATTAACTAACTCTGCGCTGACACATGCATGAGTTGGGAATCTTAGCCAAAAAAATGTGCTGCTCTAATTAAAGTTAAGTTGCCTAAGGTGTGATAGAATATTGCAGCGACAGACAAAACGGGCCTCGGTTTAATTTGTCTCTTTTAATTTCCTGCTACGAGCGATGGTTTAGTTAGGACCAGATCCGACCTCGGTAAGAGAGTGCGGACAGGGAAATACATTAAAATGACGCTGATTGTTGTGTCCCGATCCTACTAGCTCAATCTTGTAGCTTTCTCAGATCTAGTTTTGAAACAGCTAGATCAGGCTTCAGATGTGGCTTAGACTAGGAAATTAATAAGACACCACACTACTAGCAAGTGCACGGGGTGAGAGTTCGTTTTCTTATACGTACTTGAACGTAGGTATAGCTAATTCTGCAGCTAAGCTAGCATGCATGTGACCGTGGCAATGCACGAAGTAACCAATCCATCAGCACTGTAAAATAGGGTCATCCGGCAGCCGATAGTTATGATATTAGTGTTTGTTCGTAATTGAGCACCATCATCGGGTCAATCATCACTGATCTGTAAGAACCAACCGTGATTGTTAATTATCAGTGGCATCGTTTTACAGAAAGATCAGCTGTAGTGGAAGATATCACCGACCTCGTGAACCAGCCAAAAGATTATTTCTTTCAGCTTCTTCACAGAAACAAGAATTAGTTGTCGCCAAACACTACTACTTTTTACAGGATTTATATCACTGTCTGTCCGTTCAAGAAACAAAGTGATCCTATAAATGTTTATGTACTATAGTGCCTCCATCAGTTGGTAGTGTCCCTGTCATCTGAGGTAATCAAGAGTACAACTAAGATCCTACTTTGAGATCATGTAGAGTTTAGATTCACCACGCTCTCCTAGGCACGTTACACTAGACTATGCGTACGTACTGACGATGAAAAAAAGAATCCGATCGATCCTTTACGGCGCTGCTTCCTTGGCGCGTCACATATATCGTCGCCGGCCCATCGAGGAAAACGTGCGCCGTGCCGTGCCGTGCCGCGCGTCTCCATCGATGGATCGAGCTAGCTACCACCAGACCGCGGACGCGCAGGTAATAATGATGATGGCGCGCAAGGCAAGCGCAAGCGCGCGTACATGGCACCCACATGCTGCGTACCAGCAGACGTGACAAGTAGTTTCTTCTTGTGCGTGGTAGTAGTAGTGGGCGCCATCGATGAGTTGGGCCGCCTCGCCACGCAATGCACAGGTGTGGATCACACTCCCACCTCGAGCTGTAGCTGTCGGCACGCGGCCTGGCCAGGGCCCTGTGCTTCTATATAAGCAATGCATCTAGCTCGTCCCCAAACCCAGCAACCCCCAGAGCCAGAGCCAACTACTGTGTGTTGAACGCTCCCTCACGTATACCATTTCCTTGTAGCTAGCTCATTCCCTTCCCTCCCATTCTCTTCTCTAGCTAACGCCGGCGACTCGGCCGAGCCGGAGTGAGCAACGCAGCTCATTTCCCTTATTTTTCAGATAAAGAGCTCGTTTTCCCTATAGGCATTATTCCGGTGAGTGCTCTGCATTGTACAGCAGCCGCACGCCGGCGAGCCAAGAGAGGGAGGAAAAGGCTAGCCGCCCCTCCGCCTGAGCACGGCCGTGAAGTAGCCGTCGCAAAGAGGGCAGACACGTTCTCGATCGGTACACAAAAACTCGGGAAAATGGTTAACACGACGGGAGTCGAGCCGGCACGCGGCGGCGCCTCGCCGCGCGTGGGCGGCGGAGCTCTGCCGCTGGCGTCGCTGAACCACATCTCCGTAGTGTGCCGGTCGCTGGCGAGCTCGCTCAGCTTCTACCGCGACGTCCTCGGCTTCGTCCAAATCCGCCGCCCGGGCTCCCTCAACTTCGACGGCGCATGGTACGTTCCGTTCCGTTTCGTGACCTCGCCTATTTATGGCATTGTGAGTTCTCTGCTACATGTACAGATTCTGATTCATTCTGTAACGTGCGTGCGTGTGTGCAGGCTGTTCAACCACGGCATCGGCATCCACCTCCTGCAGGCGGAGGACCCGGCGAGCATGCCCCCAGTGAAGGCGGAGATCAACCCCAAGGACAACCACATCTCCTTCCAGGTATGTACTGTGTGGCCGTATGCTGGCTGCATGGGTGCGTATACTACGATTTACTATTACTCATCATCAAAAGCGGCATCGAGATCGCTGTTGCAATACTATCAGTGCACGTCCGAAAGAAAAATCAATGCACCTCTGCACCACCTTCTATCTACATAGTATTATGCACACAAACATTAATTTCTCGCGATCGATATGTTGATCGAGATCTCGTAGCAGTACTATTGCGCAGTGTGTAACAAAAATTAAATACAGACAAGTGGAAGAAGAAAAGAGAAATAAACAGAGATACGCCTCGGTGTCAGGGGTTGACGTAGCTGCTACTAGCTTGGAGATTTTCAACTACAGATTCATACATGTCGATCAGCGCCCCTGGTTTTTTCTTCCACCTCCACTAGGCCACATGCATTCATCTGCCCTATAAAACACATAAACATTACTGAGACGAACCTGAATCTGGCACCTTCGCAAGTAGCAAACTTTTAATTGCACATGCATGGCCACATGCTACGTACGTATGCATCCATCTTGAACCGGATCCATCCGTGGATACGGCTGAATACGCCTCCTGTCTTACTTTTAGCAAATTTGGCACCATCCCAGTTTCTAGGAATCCAAAGCATTTTGCTGCCAAGTTCATGCATGCCAAGTGGGACTACACCCCGCAGGAATCTTTTCCGTATAGTCAGCTGGTGAACAGCTTACCAAAGGGTGCAGGTTACTTCTGCTTCAATAGATTTTTTTTTATTTCCCCTAATTTGACCTTCCGAATTCTCAAGTTGGCTCCAACTCACCAACATTCTTAACAAATGGCGAGTGAGGTATGATAGCGATCAACTAACATGAACTTTTGACATTGCCTCCATATTCGTGATTGGCTCTGTTCTGCTCTAAAGTATAAATAAATACGATGCGCAAAAAGAAAAGTATATATAAAAATAGCATCTTCACAAGAAGCTCAACTTCGACGGCGCATGGTACGTTCCGTTCCGTTTCGTGACCTCGCCTATTTATGGCATTGTGAGTTCTCTGCTACATGTACAGATTCTGATTCATTCTGTAACGTGCGTGCGTGTGTGCAGGCTGTTCAACCACGGCATCGGCATCCACCTCCTGCAGGCGGAGGACCCGGCGAGCATGCCCCCAGTGAAGGCGGAGATCAACCCCAAGGACAACCACATCTCCTTCCAGGTATGTACTGTGTGGCCGTATGCTGGCTGCATGGGTGCGTATACTACGATTTACTATTACTCATCATCAAAAGCGGCATCGAGATCGCTGTTGCAATACTATCAGTGCACGTCCGAAAGAAAAATCAATGCACCTCTGCACCACCTTCTATCTACATAGTATTATGCACACAAACATTAATTTCTCGCGATCGATATGTTGATCGAGATCTCGTAGCAGTACTATTGCGCAGTGTGTAACAAAAATTAAATACAGACAAGTGGAAGAAGAAAAGAGAAATAAACAGAGATACGCCTCGGTGTCAGGGGTTGACGTAGCTGCTACTAGCTTGGAGATTTTCAACTACAGATTCATACATGTCGATCAGCGCCCCTGGTTTTTTCTTCCACCTCCACTAGGCCACATGCATTCATCTGCCCTATAAAACACATAAACATTACTGAGACGAACCTGAATCTGGCACCTTCGCAAGTAGCAAACTTTTAATTGCACATGCATGGCCACATGCTACGTACGTATGCATCCATCTTGAACCGGATCCATCCGTGGATACGGCTGAATACGCCTCCTGTCTTACTTTTAGCAAATTTGGCACCATCCCAGTTTCTAGGAATCCAAAGCATTTTGCTGCCAAGTTCATGCATGCCAAGTGGGACTACACCCCGCAGGAATCTTTTCCGTATAGTCAGCTGGTGAACAGCTTACCAAAGGGTGCAGGTTACTTCTGCTTCAATAGATTTTTTTTTATTTCCCCTAATTTGACCTTCCGAATTCTCAAGTTGGCTCCAACTCACCAACATTCTTAACAAATGGCGAGTGAGGTATGATAGCGATCAACTAACATGAACTTTTGACATTGCCTCCATATTCGTGATTGGCTCTGTTCTGCTCTAAAGTATAAATAAATACGATGCGCAAAAAGAAAAGTATATATAAAAATAGCATCTTCACAAGAAGCAACTTTGCACATGACAACATGGTGCGTCCTGAACCGGATCTGTAGACACAGCTGAATGTAACCATTTATTTTTTTAAGCAAAATTTGGCGCCATCCAAAATTTTCTATTTCTGTTAGAATGAAATGGCAACTGACATGATCCGTGTGTTAGTGATCAATCAACATAAAACTAAGACTTGGAATTATTGAATAATTTCATATATGAGAGATAGGACGCTAGCTTTCTGAAGCACACCTGAAGACATCAACAAATTCGTTTCCGAAATTAATTAGGTGAACATCACATCATAGATTCAACTTGCATGCAGAAACAGCGAACCGATTAATAGTGGTATGCATCATCAGGCTTTGTTAAAGATGCAAGTGGAGATTAACTTGTGCAATTAAGACCGGGGCCCAGGGCAATGCATTTTATATATGCATGTTTTGTGGTACCTGCACTCTATTGTACGCTAGCTTCTCTTAAAGCTTTGGCGAGTTGAAAAAGAACCCCCTCACGCTCAACTGTTTTGATAGGGATAGATGCATTGTCCTCATCACTAAATAGATATCTGTTACGTACCATGAATATGCTTTAAATGAACTTCAACATTATGAAGTTTTTTAGTCCAAGCTGGCATTCATATGGCCATGTGCACCTTCCTCATTGAGACAGAGTAGTGCTAACCATATTCAATTTTGTTTGGTCAAACGCACAAACAGTAGAGGAAAAAAAAATGCCTGTGCGTGTGATCAGCATTTCAGAAGGTTTTATCAGTTGCATGTGCCCAACAACTCTCCATGCATGACTGGTCCTAGCTCAAGCAAATCAAGACAACCTGCTAGGAGACCAATTGGAAAGTTAAGGATAGTGACAGCAATCATTTCTCCACGTACTACCTTGATCCAGACATGCAATGCACCCTCAAGGTTTCATCAAGGCAATAACTAGGTTTCCAAGTATTGGATATAGGTCTATTGCAATAACAAATTGATAGTTTAGTACAATGTGTGCATGCACGCAATCATCATATGCATAGATGCAAAGCCAAAACTTTTCCGGGAGTATAGATGTAGCTTTGCATAGATGGATAGTGGTAGATGCAAAGCCACACACATTTCTCCCGAAAACCTCTGCCTTCCCAGGTCCCCCGTGATGCGAATGCAAAGGGACAGCGTGGACGGGTGCGCTGTCCGGACAGCACGGACTCACATGCACACCTGGCACGGACAAAACACATTTGCGTGCATTCTGTCATCTGCTTTTTTTCATAGCATGTCTCATCCCGCAGCAGTAAAATCAGCAGTAGAACGTACAACGTGTGCTGCCGTGCTGGTACGAAAAATGGCACGAACGAAATTATCTGACCAACGTTCATTATTTGCGATCATCGATGAACAGGCCGAGAGCATGGAGGCGGTGCAGCGGCGGCTCAAGGAGCTTGGGATCAAGTACGAGCAGCGGCGCGTGGAGGAGGGCGGCCTCTTCGTGGACCAGATCTTCTTCCACGACCCCGACGGCTTCATGATCGAGGTCTGCACCTGCGACAACCTCCCCGTCGTGCCCCTCCTGCCGGAGGGCTACGCCACCCTTGGCATGGCGCAGCCGGCGCCGGCGCCGGCGTGCAAGCGGCCGGCCGCCGCCGCCGCGTCCCTGCCGTTCCGGCGGCCGCGCCGGCGCCGCCCGCACAGTGCGTGCCGGCAATGGCCAGCGGCGGCAGCTTCGTCGGCGAGGTCGAGACGAGCATCCCAGCTTGCGCGATGAGGTCTTGCCCGGAGCACGCGTGCATGCAGGTCTGAGGTGTTCGAGATCATTCGTCGACATTGTTTCTGCTAGAAGAAGTTTTGGTGCCTGTTCTCCTTGCGCGTCCATGAGAGCAAAAAAAAAAGTTTGTATGTACCGATTTTCTTGTTGATTTTGTTCGGTGTTGAGTGAAGAAAAAAAAGAAGTGTTGGAGTTGCAGCCAGTGACCATGAGTATTGATCACGCTCGCTTGCACAGTACTGAGGATGTCGATCCATTGATCGATCAACTGAGAGACTGCAGCTTGCGGCACCTCCTTGTACAACTGTTAGTGCACATAAGTATGCATTTTGTAATCTTTTTTATTTATATATATGGTATATCCGTTTCGTTTAAGAAAAGTCACTTTATGATGTGTCCATGATCATCCATGTGCCGTTACCCAAAGTGTAGTAATGTCTTCAAGGAACATGCACGTACATGTATGCAAAGGGTGCACATGGATATGTCTCTTCTTGGTCTACCATCTCCAGTCTCCACAGTACTCCTTGTACGTTAACATCATAGAACTGTCATCACGTGATCGTTAGCTTCGCCATGGTTTAGCCAATAGCCGCAGCAACCTCATTTATGTAGGATAACATTGTTGTTCCATCGGACAATGTGCCGTGCTATTTATCAGCAGATACATAACACATGCCAAAAGATCACCTACTACACTGCATTCCACTTGTAGCTTAGTTTGAGAATAGTAGCGCGTGCAGCTCGCTCAATTTTTTTTTAAAAAAATAACGTTTTGAGATACTAGCAGCACGCTGCAGTTAACAGAACAGGTAGAGGACAAGATACGCACGATGAATGAGAAGCGCGCAGACTGTGAGTTGGACGGACGCGCTGCACCTGCACATCTGATGTCTCCTTGCGCTTACGGCCGGGGACGGTCCGTACACTGCACAAAGGCGAGCGGGGATGGTCCAAAGAGGAAGGGACAAGTGATCCGTGAGAAGGGAGGAGGACGACATGGCTCTAGCGTCCGGTGGAGGGGCGAGAAGAGCGGAGCTTTGATCCGAGATCGAGCGAGCGAGCCGGGGGAGCAGGAGCAGTGGAGCACGTGAACCGTGCGCGGTTGCTGCGCGCGCGCTACTGCTGGGCATGTGAACGGCGCCTCGAACGAACGGATGGCAGAGGTGGATTCACGAGCGCGCGCCATGAGGCAGCACTGCGCGCGCTGGGCGCACTGCCGGGCAGGGCAGCATCATCGCATGTGTAAAGGGCAGGCCAGGGCAGTGCAGAAATGCGGCGACATCTGTCTCTGGTGCGCTGCTGAAGCCTGAATTGAACTGCGGCTTCAGCGATCAGTGTGCTTCTCCAGTGGTCCTTGGAAGCAGAAATTCAGGAAGGAGAGAGGTCCAGCCACATGTTTGCCTTACGTGTCTCTCCACCTAACATGATCTCATTGGCCACCGGGGCAGAGCCCTCCGCTGATCATACCCAACAAAAGTGTACGCTGTACATTACTATTCCAGGATGCAGCAGAAAGAATCAAAACAGGCACTGTAATTGAGTTCAATCTCGCGTGACTCCAGGAAACATGACGCTTACTACATTCATAATATGCCCAGGCAGTTACAGTGTTCTCAAATCTCAACCAAGCGTTTCAGATGCTAAACAGAAGCTCCTACATCAATAACATCAGCAAAAGTTGCTACAGCTTAGTAGTAATAAATAAGTATCACGACATAAGTTGACAATTATTAGGTAGAGTGGCAGACACATGCAGCAGAGTCACCGAAGACGCTAACGACCAGAAGCATAACTTTAGACGACGCATCTTCTCCATTCACCACAAAATCTCACCTGAACTCCTCTGGTATATACAATGAAGGGGTAGACTTTGACTGGGTCCGTGCCAGGTTACAGTACAGCAAGCAGTTCACATCAGCAGTTTACACCGCACTGCCCCTGGGAAACAGCTCTCTGGGTAGGTGATATGAAAGGATCGATCTTCACCCACAGCAATGAGAAGATGGACGCAAGGAGGATGGACCAAACAATGACAATGGTCGGTGTACGGTTCTGTTTCCCCATGAGACCCTTTAGGAAAGGGTAAAGATGGAGGATCACCCAGATTGAGAAGAAGAGCTTCCCGAAAAGCGGACCCCAGGACTGGTAGCCACTGTTGATAGCATATGATACTCCTGCCACTATGCCCACCAGGTTAATCACAAGCACGGTTGTTGGGGGAATAAGAAGACTTGTCCACTTGAACACGTATAACTCAGCAAAATCACCGTCCTCATCGTTTGCCTTTGATGTAACCGTGAAGTTTGTGTCAATCCCGGCCAGCACTTTTAGTAGACCTTGGAACACAGCAAAGAGATGTGCAGAGGTGCCACCAATGACCCAGAACTGCTCATTTCTCCACCAGTCCTCAATGCCGACACCACTCCACCGAAGTTCCAAAATACCAGTGGCAAAGATGGATGCAAAAAGCAGAATGAAGAACATCCCGGCATAATTGCTAATCTGCAAAATAGGAGATGGATGTTATCTAGGAACAGCGTATCTGAACATAGTTGCCGCATGAAAATTTCTTTGTTTCAATGATTTCATCAATACATGAATATTTACAACAGGCCTAGACAGGAAAATAGCAATAGAAAAAATCTAGTATTGTGTTACCATAGACTAGCATTTATTTTAGTATTGATTACTCCATGTTGGAATAGTAGTCTTAAAAATCTAGTACTGTGCTACCATAGGCACTCATTAGATTTATGTGCACAATGTAAGAAAACAACAGCCTCAGCCAATGAATAACACAAGATGAGCGCTGTTCTCTTCCCTACAACACTCAAAAGCCCAAGAAAGAAAACAGTAAATAAGAACATAAAGTGAAACAAATTCGTATGACTGAAACCACAATTCCCAGAGAGGAAAAGCAGATAGCAACAAGATTTTGAAACACCGTGGTACAAAGCGGTTTAAAGGACTACGGATGACCTACCTCGGGAATAATGAATTTATTGGTGAGTAGACAGATAGCAGGAAGCACACAGTAGGCTATCAGTGGAATGGATGTAATAGGATAAACAATAGTGTTGATGTAGGCTAGTCTCTCCAGAAGCTTCAGCCTTCCGTTGTAACCATACCAGATAGGACAGTGTCTGCTAAGAAGAATTTCAACTGAACCAAGAGCCCACCGTAGCACTTGGTTGAGACGATCGGAAAGGTTAATTGGAGCAGAACCCTTGAAGCAAGGCCGAAGTGGCATGCAGTAGATGGATATCCAGCCTCTTGCATGCATTTTGAACCCAGTTAAGATATCCTCAGTAACAGAGCCATATATCCATCCAATCTGAAGGCATTCAAGATGAAAGGAAAAACTCATTAATGAAATTAAATTGGAAAAACAAAGAAGAATTAATCTAATTAAAGGGCCACAGAGGAACTGACCTCTTTCCCCCATTCCGTCTTGTCCTCATATCCGCAACTAATGACATGAATGGCTTCCTTCAGCAGGGAAGCTGGGTTCGTTGAAGGTGGTATGCCGCCCTGGGTCATGAAGGTGGATGCAATAAAGATTGGAGATTGACCAAAGCGTTTCTCCAAGCTCTTCTGGGACATAAGCAGAGATCTTTCATCTTCATACCCTGTTCAGATTCCACAACTCATTAATACACACAACAAGAACTAACCAAAATTGTATTTGCATTCTATGGAGTGAACTTCCAGGAAAATAAAGCAAAACTAAAGGTATATCAAGTGCGGACCTTCAAAGCCCTCTTCTATATCTTCCATGTTGAAGATTGGGGCAGAAGATTCTGTTCTCTTCATAGCACGGTTTTTGGTATCAATATAGCTCTTATCCTTTTTCTTTCTGCCACCACAGCAACTTTTAAAAATAATGTTAGGCTCCAAATCAGCTTCAGTCAACTCAGGATCATAGCCGTACAAGGCCTGCCTATTGAAACAGCATCCTGTTCCCACATACATAGGACCTTGTATACCATCTAAACCCTTCATGTTAATCTGTACAGGAGAAAAAAAAACATGTAAGTATCATGAAATACTTGAAAATATGGTAAACAAACTTACTGATATACTCACATCAAAGAAGACAATATTCCGGTTCGCATATCGATCATGCAAATCTATACCATCAAATCTTTGTGGAAACTGGACATAGCAAGTTTTCCTTCCTAGTGCTGGATCCATCATAAAGCACATAGCTTCTCTAAGAGCCTTGCTGCTATTGAAGTAGTGATCACAATCCACATTAAGGAGATAGGCACCATTTGTCAGGACTGCAGAACGAATCTGTTGATGAATAAAAATAGTTTAGAACATAAAGATATGGGCAAACCGAACTGGCATGTGTAAATAAGGTAGCTATTGTGAACATGTACCAAAGCATTCATGGCACCAGCCTTCTTGTGATGCTGGAAACCAGGCCTCTTTTCACGAGAAACATAAACAAGCCGTGGCAACTCATTTCCTTCAGTATCAAGCCCACCACTGTGTCCCAAGAATACCTGAGCTTAAAAAGAAGAGCATCACATAAGAATAATATTTATAGTGAACTGAACTTGTGCACGTAGTGACCGTTTGAAGTTCAAAAGCATACCTGGATCATTCCCGGATGATCTCTTGGGTTATTGCCAGGCCAAGCAGTGCCATCAGCCATGGTCCAGCCTTCTTCAGGTACTTTTTGTGCTTTTGCTACAAGGGCATTAATCCGAACTTTGAATTCTTCATACTCCCTCTATCAGAAAACATCTCAAGCGATCAAAATCTCCAGACAAAGGCCTGTACAATCAATAATCTAACTATCCGATTCCTTGTCTTACCTTCATAGCCCGTCTTTCCTTCACAAAAGAAGGTTGGATTTTGTCCTTTAGGTAGTCTATCTTTTGAGCAAAGTAAAACTCTGGAGCCCTAGGTTCAATGTTGTGTTTCTTGCAAAAAGGAACCCATTTCCTAGCAAACTCAGCAGTTTCTGATAGAGCTTCAAAGGTCAACATAGCTGAACCGTCATCAGAAACATAGCATGATACTTTGTCAACAGGGTAATCCACTGAAAGGATGGACAAGACAGTATTTGCAGTAATTAGAGGAGGCTCCTTAAGTGGGTCCACCGTGCTGACAAAAACATCAATTGGAGCCAACTGTGATGGTTCACCTTCCCTATCATACCTGCAACGGTGAGTGAGAAATCTTAGTATGTAATTATAAGAAACCCTAAATATAACAATTGATGCATTGCCAACATCTTGTAGAAAAATATCAAGGGAAACTTGCCTCAATGCAAGCCTGTCAAGGTAAGTTTCACGGTTGATAGGATACCACTTTGGGAACTGATCTAGAAGCCAAGACAAGGCAAACCAGACTTCACAAATAACAGATACAAGCCATAATCCATAAGCATCACGCACTGGATGTGTTATACGATACTGGAAGAAGAAGCAAAGGATGATAAGCCGGAGAACTATCACCACTCGGTAAAGATTAAGCTGGTTAGGAGATATAGGCACTACACGGCTTAGAGGTAGCCGTGCATCATCGGCCCTGCAGATGAGCAACCCAACAGCAAAATCAGCTTACAGAGACACAGATATTAGTGGCTACTTATTGCAAATAAAAATATTCTACATTCTAGTCAGCAGACAGATAAAGATAAATAGGCCTAACAAGTCATTAATAAACACAAGACTTGGCATGTAACAAGAATCTCCCCAAATCAAAACTAAATATGTGGCTTGCTGTATTCAGCATGTGGAACTTAAACATGTAAAATGAGATCCCAGGTTCAATGTGAGTATTAACAATAGGATAACAAGCTAATCTACAATAAGAAAAAGAAGAGCGGAAGCAAATGAGGTCAGAACAAGCAACACACATTTGCAGATCTTCACCATTTGAGCCAGTCCCTTCGATATCCCCTCTCCCCTCTGCTGGATATCTGTTAACCTGTATCATATTTTTCTCTTGTTTAACTCTCCAGCTCTCCACTCTTTCTTTCCAGTCAACACTTCCAACCCCATAAGAATTCAAGTCCTTCGAAGGGTCCACGATTCTCACAGGTACTGTTATCAGAACAACATATGAATAAATTAGAAAGAATCCGCAGATGAGCTGATATCAAGAGTTCAAGACAACTGTACATAACATGAAATCATACCTGGAACACTTGGATCGACATAGCTCGGTGTTGGGCTGCGGATAGAATGACGGTCAGGAGAAGCATCAGGAATATCTCCAGAAATCTGAAGACATGTGTCAACATTTCAGTCCACAACAAAGCAAGACATTCTTAAAGCACTACAAAAGTTCAGTACCATGAAAGCTAATTAAAAATTATTGTGAAAAATGTACTATAAGTAGGAAATAAAAGTTTCCGAAATAAATATAAGTTTCAAAAGCATTAGCCAGTATTGCCTGTTTGGTCCACGGCCGTAGGTTGCCACACTTTCTGTGACAGCTGTTTGGCCCGCTGCCACAGTTTTGGCGTGCCATAGTTTTTTAGTTGTTTGAGCCCACATGCCATAGACTAAGTTTTTATTAAATTTTGCCAAAGGTGTGGTGAACAATTAGGTTTGGCAAGAGGTGTGACAAGTTCAGCTAAACTGTTGATTTCCGTTAACATGTAAGGCCAACAAATACATGTGCATGCAATTATGTACACATCTAGATGACCTGCATTTAGAACACTTATAGCAGGTAACAACAAACAATACTTTACCGCACTACCCTTGAGCTAGCGACTCAACTGGCTCCATTCAAGCTTCGTGCAAAAAGGCTAAAGCATGCTAGCACAAAGAAGAACAATCTTGAACAGTTGGAATCAATCAATCAATAGCGTGAAACTACCATAGTATAGCGGCCATATATTGTTGTACCTGATGCCCGCTTGTTAGACGTGGAATCCTATGATGCGGTTCGTGTCGAGATGACGAAGAGATATCAGCATCTTCTCCTTGCCCCTGCAGCTGCCAGTGAGGACCTTTGCCATTGCCTTGTGCATAGTTAAATTCGTTATCCAAATCATCAACACCATCCTCCTCATCATCTCCTGGAACTCTGGGGCTCCCTGAATTTGAAGTATACAGTGCAGGGTGATGAGAAACATCATTTATTATCCACAAGAAAATCAAAACAGACGAATTTGCGATACGAATTAACAAACTCATCAAGTTAATTGAGATTTTGATATAAACCACGAAATCATAAGTGTAATATATTCCACAGAAAGATGACCTTTGTGCCTCTTGTATCTAGTCTTGCACTGAGGGCAGCACTGATTCCCCTCCTTGCGCTCGTACTCGTAGCACGGCCGACAAACTGGGAATGCACACTCATTGCATGCAACAAATACATCGCCAGTAGCTGAGAGCCCGACAGTGTCACCGCAGATTTGGCATACTTGCTCATTCATGTTCTTCAACTGCTTAGCCTGCATCAGAAATACAAATGGAGATGAATGTATGTATAGCAGCGATACGTCCGACAAACAAGTTACTAAAACAGCCCCAGAAAGCAAGCAAGCTACAACAAATTCCCCCCGTGCAGTGTGGAAACAAATTGAATCGGCCAGAGCTGGGAGGTGCAGGATACACAAGCGAAACCATGGGCTCGAGACATCATGAGTTCAATAGCTTAATCGCAGTAAATTTTGTGGGTTTGGACTGTGGAGGGATTAAGGAACTCCAGCACCCTCCGACAGTCCGTTTCAGCTCAATCCCTTCCCTGCATTTGCTAATGCACGACACCGCCCGGCTCCGACGGCGAGGCGCACACTGTAATCCACCGACTCTTCACTCCTCGACCGACCACCAGTACCGCGCAGCTAAACCCCTCCACGCGAACGCGATAAACCTAGACATCCCCAAACGCACGGCCAGCCAATCCGGCGCGGGTCCACGCCTATTCGCCCGGCGGCGCACGCCCCCAGGACAGATCAGCGGGCCGCCACGCCTCCCCCTCGCACGAATCGAAACCAAGCGGACAGAAGAGAAGGGGGGAAAGGCGTTAGCGAGCAGGGGGACGCACCGCCGGGCCGTCGCCGTCGCGGCGGATCGTGACCACCCCGTCGCGGGAGCCGGCCACCATCCCCGTGTTCGCCGCCATCGCCGGCCCGCGCCCGCCGCCAATGCCGCACCGCACCGCCGCCTCCGCCTTACCCAGCACTCATCCCTTCTTTCCCTCCCGCTGAGGTGCGCACTAGCTGGTGACGAGAGTGTCCGACCGCTACTGCTCTCGCTTTCGTCCCGTGGCCGGCCCCGCGTCGTCTACTACGACGCCACGGCTGAGCCGGCGGATGAGGAGGCGC
>LAPY01000232.1:168811-180160 GCA_000970635.1 Eragrostis tef
CCCCCACCCCCCCAGCTCCGCCACTGGGTATAGTGCATCAGGCCAACTTCCACCTGGAAACCACTAATAGTTAACTTTAGCAGTGGAAATTCCACTCATACTCTTCAATCATGCGCCCATACTCTACAACTTCAAGTCTGCATCAAACAAACCAGCTGCCGCAAGACGTTCAGGAGATTCCTAGCAAATTACGTTAAGAAATAAGTGCACAATTTATTTCTAATATGTTATAATCTGTAGGGGATCTTCCCCTCCAGTTCCCTCAAAAAAAAAAAAGAAATAAGTGCACAATATTCAGACATGCAAAACAAAAATCACTATAACCCGCATCTGGTGAATATATAAAGTAATACCAATTGTACCATGTGCTTGTGCTATTTACAAGCATTTGAACATGAGAAGCCAGGAAGACGAGATCAAAGTTGGTATTGGGAAATATCCTCACCTTGAGTTCGATCGCTTGACGTCGAAATCCTTCCAATCATTGAGTGGACAATAATTGAAACAGACCAAGTACCAAGCATGAAGCAGCACAGCCAACGGCTGCCTCCTTTACGATCAACCAATGGTTATGTTATCACAATCTAAGCATTCAGTATTATCATTTCTGATCGCAATCTTCTATGATAGTTTTCAGGCTGGAAGCCTTATCTTTCCACTAACACAGAAAACTAACGACCAGTCCAGAGGGAGCAAATTCATCGATTGAAAAAACGTTTAAGATGTAATCTATCAAGATCATACACGGAACAATTTCTTCTCGATAAGAAATGCAACATATCTCGCAAAGATAGATACAGAATAATTATTTCTTGATTGGCCCCTTAGGGGAATGGGTTATAAAATTCAGGGCGACCTTGAAAGTATATGCAAGATCAAGCAAGAGAATAATTTATACAAAAACATCATATACAGGAGCCTATATACATATATGCAGCATGCTACAAGAGTGATTCAGTAACTCTGTCATGTAAATGGAAGAGGCAGCCATTCAAGAATACAGCTTCTGTGCAGAAACTACAAGAGGTAGAGCCGTAGAGGGATAATGCGAGAACACAGCAACGCAGGAAGAAGAAACCCACATGCTTGCCTAATATGCAACTACATATCTCATGTCTAGCATACATGTAACAGACGTTGAACTTTTGCAGGCTCAAGAACTGATTCCCAGTTCACCACATATCTGAAACATTATACAGAAGCACCCTACTTGTACCTCCTGGGCTTAGATGGTTCTGAAGCTCCTGCTTTCCTGAAAATTCCACAGAGATGCAACCAGGTACCTTAGGTGAAGGCGGGTCAAGAGCTGGGGTTACACTTCGAGTATGGAAGCCCCGGTTGTTGTTCTTGTACCGGCGGTGCTCCACGCGATCGTTGTGTCTTCGCTGCAGCCCGATGGAACCAACACTGCGAGAGTACCTCAGTTCCTTGAACTCCATGGCTTCATCCTCTGGCTCCTCTGATGTCCTTTGATCCATCTGGTGGCCTTCCTCTGACATGAGCCTCTCATCCCAGACCAGGCCTGATGAACCAGACCTCCTGAATGTCTGTGAAGATCTTTGCAGCCCTGCCATACTCCTCTCTGTGTGTGGATTGTGACTAGAATTGTAGGCAGAAACAGAACGGTGTATATGGTCATAGTTATATATCAAACATACTATCCACGAAAGGGGAACTGAGAAAAATGCAGAGATAGGGGACCCGTGATAGTGACCGGCAAATATGCCCGGAAGGATTAGGAAGATAGGAAGGTTTGTCTGTACACCGAATTGACATCAGGCAATGAGCTAAACTGAGACGAAACATCAGCTATCTTCAAAAACTGTTGTCCTACACCAGGCTCGAATTTCTATTTTTATTTGAGTGCCGATGAAAGATCGTCCCAATGTATCAACCATGCCAACTACTGGGACAGCTAGTCCAACAACAATTCTAAACTCTTGTGTTGATTGCCAAATCAGCCCCAATATGTCTACCGTCAGCCATGGCAGTCAACATCACCTCAGCAATCCACATTGCCAATTCCAAACACAGTAAACATCACTCTGCCTTTACACCAATTGAGTGAATCTCTCCAGCATTTACACAGCAAAAATCACTCTATGCCCTTGTTTAACATCTGTTCTTCAGAACAAGGCTGAAACCACCTGTGTGAGATTGTGACATTGTTGCACCCCTATCTAGCACCAGCAGGGCACAGCCAGGCAGCCAGCAAGGGAGGAGCAAACGCAAAATAGTATTAATAACCCCAACCACCTAACCAGTCGCCAGATACGTGACGATATCAGAGCCTTGCCGCCAGTCAGTACTCATTAGCTGCCTGATTCCCAGAAACTAGCAGCAAACCTCACCTAAAATTCAATCCAATCCAGATGCGCCAGTGTGCAATTGTTCGCAAGTACCACCTGCACTGATTGTTCCCCTGCTTGGCAGAGCAACTGTTTGCAAGTACTACCTGCCCGCCAATTTTCTTATTTTCATGGTAATCATGAAATCTCAATGTGTGCATTCAGATATGTACTACATAACTTACAAGCACATGCAGATATGTAGTTGGTATGCATGCAATTCAGAAAGGCACTACAGTTTCTGGAATAGATTGGCAGCTCTAGAGATAAACATGGCACAAGAATTCTTTACGAATTTAATTTAAGCATGGTGCAATGCAGCAACATGTAAAATCAGTAGCTATACAAAAGATTTTATAAAAAAAAATGAGTTCAAGGGTCCGACGTCCCCTCGAAATTTCATTAAGAAGAAGAATCACGACCACCGAACCCTGCTACTGCAGCGAGGTGAGCCGGAAAAACGACCTCCGCCTTGGTGCCTTGGGCAAGACTCGAACCCGGGTCTGCTGGCTGAAAGTGTTAGCAGCCAGCCACCCGAGCCAAGCTCGCTTGGCACAAAAGATTTTATCATGTGCTGCAGGTAAACCTCAAGAGTTTATTCCATAACTGGCATCTTCAAATTTCACTAAGACCAAAGTGCCATGACTATTTAACCTAAAGAAAGCAATGAGGAGAGGAAAAAGGATTGAGGGACAAAAAGAAAAGAAAAAAATAATACAAAACTACAATTGCATTGTTAGGCCTAGTAGGATTGAGAACTGATCCCAGGTTTCCCTAACCATTTATGTGCCCTCAGACCTCCAGATAAGCCTTGAAATGTCTGCTACAACTGACCGCTCATTTCACCTCCAGAACAAAAAGATGGAATGCTGCACAAAACAATCATAAAAAAATCTACACGGAATCTTCTGTAACTCTTCTGCATGGAATCTAAACCTTCCCTTTCCTTTTAGCATCTAAAGCCTGCATTAAATTAAGTTCGACCATGAAAATCATACAAAATAAAACATGGAACCTTCTAACTCATCTTTACATAAAATAAAAGATGTAACATCAGAAAGGCCCTACAAAAGAGATACCTTACTCTGGAAAGTTCTCATAACCAGTACGATTAGGTCACGTAACCTACAGAAGAACCACACAATCAGATATACAATTTTCATTTGCTTTGCAAACCAAAAAGAAAATACTTTATAGAGAAGCATAATAAATGAGAAGTGACAGTTGGCACCTAACATCATAATCGTCATCATTTTGCTCTGTAATTCCATGTGTATTAAATGGTAGGTTTACACCCCCAGAACTTACTAGAACACATTGAGTATTGCGCCCGTTAGGAATTTTAGTCTGCAATAATAAAATTAATATAATTAAAATCAAATAAACATGTCATGCAAATCAAACAGATACTGAGCTTCAGCATTCATAAACATTAGATGACCGTTTGCACATAGAAGAACATACCTGTAGATTTGGCGAATACTTCTCATCGATCACAACTTCACCTGTATGTTTGAACTTAATCTGATACCCAGGTCTTCTAAGCATCAAGGTAGCCAGTTCCCACTCCTCAGGAGAATACGCCTGCTGTACGAAAGATCAAAATCAGCCCTGACAATAGTCCAGCTAGCAGGAACGTATTAATGTTAGGACGAGGAGCTACCCAGAATGAATCCTACGATGCCGAAAACACAGAGGGGCGTGCTAGCCCAGGGCAGTTGAAGATTAGAATATAACTGAGCAACCTCCAAGCAAGGAGGCAGTGATGTCTATTTTCATCAATATACTTTTTCCTAACTGTTTTTATTCAGTAGTAGTGGTAGCATAGCCTATCCTAATGGCACAAATTACATGAAAACATAACAATAAAAATTGAGTAGAACATGTATTGTTGCAGCGCTTGATTTAGCTTTGTGGTTGTCTTTAAAATATCTTCTTAAGAACCAACTAAATCAGTAGTTTATCAAAGAAACAAAATGGAAACCGGTAAGTTGTGGACATAGGATGTAAGATGTGGAATTACAAGCTTACATCTAGATTAAAAATAATGTAGGGGCCTATTTGGATGTGATCACTTGTCAAACTATGGTTTCCATAAACCACTTTTTCTATGCACAAGATCCATAAACCACTTTTTTCTATGCACAAGACATAAAATACACAGTTTGCCATAAATATTCTCTAGGCTTTTTTAAATAAAATATTTTAAAGGCTTAGATGTATTTGCCGGTTGCAGTATTCAGTGCGGTCTTTTCCCTATAATACAAAGATACGCGGCTCTCCTGCGTGTTCGAGAAAAAGGTATTCAGTGCGGTCATTGGCTATATAAATGCACATATCCTGCTAATTGCTAACTAGCTTAAAACTGCAGAAGCCTTGAATCATGATAATATGTCATCCAATTGATAATTTGGAGTGTTTGACGAAAAAAAAAAACTCAAGCTGCATGAACATTACAGAATATGGTGGTACTCAGCAGGCAGGAACAACTTTTCAAGTTAAATTAGAGCTAATAGCTGGAAAGGAGCACGTTGACAGAATCATTCGTATTCTATCAAAAAAAAATCCAAAATTGCTTTGCATTTAAAGTGTTTCCAAACCACGCCAAGCATGACCAACAGTATAGAAGAAGCGTTCTGTTATTTCATATAAGTTATTTCATAGGAGAGCATTGCTAATTAGTACAGACGGATTGATGGGGTAACAAACATTATAATACATACCAGGACAAAAACTTCAAAGTCAGCCCTCCCATTAGAAATATATAAATCAATCTCATTCTGCATTTCTGGATCTGCAAATAAAGAAGGGAACTTCGGTTATTCAATGAACAAAATTTCAAGTGATGGTGAATTCAACTCTTGCTAATAGAGTATATTAATGAGGATCAAGGTTCTCGGAAAGAGGTATGCACTGAACCTCAGTGTATAAGCAGCAGTAACATGATGGATCAACCATGGTAAAATACACATGATGCAAAACATTTGAAGGCAACAAGTTCGTGAGCGGCAACAAGTTTGCGACTTTGCATATACCATATAGTGCCTTCCTAATGAAGTTCTTTAAAGCTTTGATCGTAAAACACTCCAAATTGAAATGATGTCTTAGAAAAAAAAAACTGCCCAGAGAGTGAACTGCTAGAACCGAGAGGAACCTATCCCACATGTAATCTTAACTTGGTTCAGTCCAGTCCAAAAACTTTATTAGTGTTTTTTTTCCTGTGCTTGCATAGGATAGCCGTAACAGATGAGCAGCTAGGGGTGCCGCTATTGTTACTAAATAGTTAATACAAGTGAAGATGTCCACCAAAAGGATACCTTTGGCTAATGCTACTAAATTTTAAAAACATGTCAAATAGAATGTCGATCCAATTATATTCAAGCAAAGCGCAGCAATAATACAATCCATGTGATCAGCAACTCAAAAGATACAACACATGCTTTACAAACTCACCGCAGGCTATCTTGTTCTCATTGTTAGCAAATTCCCTCACCAAATCCCCCTACAACCAAGAGTAGAGTTTAAGTATGCTCACATAATAGAGAGGCAGAAATAATTTTTTTTTAAAAAAAGCAGGTAGAAGATATTCATGCATCAATTGTGCATGTAATTCCATTTTGAATCCTATAAGGCAAACATTTCAAGTACACTCCTATGAACTAGATATTGAGCATTTCCTACTATAGATATTGAAAGGAACAGATGAGAAAATCAAAATATATATTCTAAATAAAACACTTTTCTTGCACAGATTATCTTATTGATATATATGAATGAAGGCGTGCAAAATAAATTGATAATGATAACCTGACGGCCATTATCATCCATAGGCGTGCAGTCTACAGCAAGAAGAGTGCCAACATCATCTGCAGTAACAACATAGTCGTACATAGTGGCACCTGAATTGGGAAATATAGAGAACTAGTCAGCAAATTAAATTGCCTCTGAATAATATGGCATAGAATTACCCCGACTATACCTTCAATAGACTGCCTAGTGCCATCTTCAAGATAGCGGACCCACTGTGAACATGAACAGCTTCGGATGAAGGTTTTACTCGCAGAATTTAACCATTGATGTTATTCGTAAAGAATCATAACCAGGAGTCCAAAATCAACATACCTGGAAATTGCAAAGGGTGGTACCATTTGTAGGGAAACCACATGCCGTTAATGTGGATCCAGGTTTAGGCTCACCAACAATTTGAAATCCCTCAATGCCAGGTAAAGGGTCACCTAGGTTCAAAAGTAAGAATACATCAATAGATATGATCTGGAATCTTTGAAGTGACAAAATCTGCTCTTTATATACCGTCAGCCGAATAATCTTGATTATCGTGTCTGTATAACTGTGAGTCACCAGTGCCAGCATTTTCTTCGAAATAATTTGATGGAGTTGCACCACCTATATCCCTGAAACGAAGTCCCAGACAAGGAAAGGAAATCAAGATATTTTCATGTAGGTCACAGGTTAAACTGGGTGACTACTAATGGAGTAACACAATCTGCAAATGAACTCAAAGTTTAGAGCATACTGCTGAAAACGGGGTCCAGGGTACATCTGTTCAGCATTTCGGTCACTTGAATCTTGAGCATACTGATTAAGAGTGTTCCTATTTCGATCCTGCAAGCAAAAGTCAGTCAACCAATTATGCATGGAGATACGACATTAGTGTAGCGAAGTCCAAGGCTACATTACCATATTATAAGATGGGGAAGGGTCATTTCTCAATGGAGTCACTTGCTGATGATTAGTATTATACATGTTTCCAGGTTCAGTTGTATCACCTAAACTGTCCTGAATCAGTACAATCGACTCAGTGTCTCCAAAATAATACTATTTTACATAAAAAATGCTAGCAAATAAGCTTCAACAATACAACAGATAAAATGGTCATTGCTTGCAAACCATGAACTATATGACACATAAGTTATTCAAAGGATCAACATAAAAAAGAAAAAAGAAAAGAAGGTGGCCTTCACAGTTTGATTGTTTTATGTGCATATAACTATTTCAAGGCACATTTCGACAAACTCTTGAACACATGAACTATCTAGCAATTATGCACACAATACATCAGTGTCCAACAGTGGACCTGAGGGAAACTTGTGTGGAATCATGTAAATTTCTAAAGAGCCATTGTTGATAAATCTGTTCATGTAAGGGAAACCGTCACCGTGGTCCACAAAGTTTCTAGATCACACACTACTACATACAAAGGATACATTAGGGCCTATATGTCAACAGTTCACGAGTTTTCAAAAGTCATTGTACCGCAGTAAAACACTCATGTGTCCTTAAGAATCAAAATGGAACAGCATTTAACATTGCACGATCTAAAGGACGCATAGTTGCCTACACTTACATTTAAAGATCTGATCTTCCAATGCATCTGTTGGTACAAGCGCTGAAAATAAGGGCCAAGGTTAGAAACTGAGTGAAAAGTAGTAAAAACACCAATAAACAGGATCAATATTAAACATAAATGTAGGGCTTAACATGTTTCATATCAATCATATGAACGATCAAATTAATGATAATTAAAGGACTCAAGGAGAAACATGTGAATTATAAAACCCAAAACATAAAATTATCTCTAACTTCTATACAGTTTACAATGGCAGCTAGCCATGTCATAAAGATACTCAAGTCAAACATTTTTTTTTTTGCAAAACAGAGCTAACACACTGCTAGGCTAGCTCATAAGTACTGCATAAATGAATTATCACCATGGAGGGGGAAAACACTTGGCCAAAAATATAGTAAAAAGCTCCAGAGAAAGACAATTCCCTGAAACATTTCTCAAGTAAGAATTACCTTTGTACCAATTGTAATGGTGGAAGCATTTATTTGAGGTGGGCGGACATTGTATTCTGCTAGCATACTGAGCAATGAAGAAGTGAAAAAATATAGCTCTTCTTCTTCAGCCTACATGGTGAATTCAAATGTAGGTTTAGAAATTCCCAAAAAGGAGTTAGCAGCGTATGTAACCCATCTCATATAAAACTGACAAAGCAAGATATAAACTGCCAAATGCAGAAAATTAGTAAGCAATGTTGTACTTAAATGCAACGATTAACTAACACTTGAGAAAATTGCCAAACAACGCTCACTATTATGTAAGTTAAGGAGACAGGAAATCTGAATCCACTTATTGCATTGAGTGTGTAACACTTTTCTGAATCACTAGATTTCAATTGTCAATGTGCCAATGTAACACAATCAAGAAAACCCCATGATGAAAGAACACGAGGTGGGGATTGAACTAGCGAAACAGAGCATTGCACACAGAGATTTTGAGCATACATTCTTGAAATCTACAACAGCACCATACTTTTAGTTCATTTGCCAGCTTCATATTTTCCTCAAGGTAGCTTTTCCTCTGGCTCAGTTGTTTCATAGCACCAGATATAGCTTCTTCCTGCCTCTCGTCAACAGCCTACCAAAGTAAGTCACAAATTAATACAAGACTGAACAAATTGGGGACACAGTCACACAGCTAGTAATATGTGACATCCATAGAGACCATTCTCATGTCTGTAAGCTTCCTCTCCAGGATATGTTTTTCGCTCAACAACCGCAGCTCCTACCAACATGAAATGACTACAGTTATGAATTAGTCAGGGTGCAAGAAAAGAAATAAAAAGATCAAGATGCTTGCAAGCGCCGAAAGATCCCTTCTAAGCCCTTACCTTGAGAGATGCATCCGCAATTTGCTTGCGAAGCAACAAAATCTCATCCTCTTGGGATCGTGATCTAAAGAAAAGCTCCTGCAGTAAAACATCACCAGGTCAAGAATTGGTGCATATGAAAATAACCAACTGATTGTAACTTTCCTCAACAGCTACCTTGATCTCCGGATCCATGAAACGAGTGATGGGATCTTCCACAGTCAAGTCTTTGTGCTGGGATGAACCCTTGAGTTCATGCCTGCCAGCGCAAAATCTAGTCTCATTTTCCATAATAAAGAATCCAACAAGATCAAAGAAACCACGCAGAACAGTTATTTTTTACACAGGAATTAAGTACCTGACTAGAGTGTCGGGGGTTGTAGCGAAGGGTTTTGCATCACCCTTTTGCTTGTAGCGAAGGGTTTTGCATCACCATTTTGCAATCCATAGTCCCTAGCAGACATTCCCATATTAGTCCTCGTAAATTCATTCCCAGCTTTACGATCCGCGCTAATTAAGTCAACAGGGGCATCGAATGGATCACGCATATTCTTCCTTTGTGATCCTCCTGTAGAAGACATCAATAATTAACAGCAATTGTCAATCACACGACACATAAATATACACATGATTCTAAACTTACAGAATGACTAACACATGACCAATCAGGGCAAGCATTATGAGTTCCTACAGGCTACAGAAACCAATTCCCTGCTGTGTGGTTGGCAAAGAATGTAATAACTAAGAGTCATTTCGATTGTCCAGGTAGATTCTTCATAAAAGGCCAGATGGATGTAAGCACAGGTCGAGACCCTCTCGTCCCCTCTCCTACGAGAGCTCCGGCCCCCATGTCACCAGGCACAGTTACCCGACACTGGTTGTGTCGCTGCCTGCCACTTGAGTAGTTTCGAAGGCTACCGTTCCAGAAAGAAAAGATGAAAATTCCCGCAGGTACTGGATGTCCATACCCATCACTGATTGGAATGAAATGTCCCTCTCCCCGCCCACAGGCGAAATTTTCTTCCATACGCAGCCCCGCGCAGGGATCGACGGGTCCCCAACCCCGTTACATCCAGCCTAAGGGCTCCTTTGGAATGCAGGATCGGAAAAACACGGGAATTCTACAGGAATGCAAGTGGAAAATAGAGGAAATTTGAGGAAGTAGGCCTTTGGATGGGTGCAGGAAATTCACAGGAACAGGAATTGTATCAGAACTCAGAAGTGCATATGCTTCTAATGTTATGTTAAGTTGTTAACTAGCTGCTTCAGTTTACCATGTGTTCTTTTTTTCTACACTCAATAAAAAGGCACAATACCATTTTCAATATTTTTCTCTCAGGACATCCACCTACAGGTGGGCCAACTTACCGATCTTATCCCCTGCCCACGCCCAGCAATCGATCGCTCTCATCCATTACTCCAATCTCTCTCATGAAAAGAAAAAAAAAAGGCTTCGCTAAGCGGTGTGTGTTGGCGAGCGGCGGCAGCCAGTCTGACTTCCAAGCCGCATGTTGGCCTGAGCTACGGCGGCGATGGGGAAGCTGCAGCGGTGAGGGCAAGCTCGACCAACGCAACGTTCTCATGCGGCGGTGCGCTCAAGCGACATGATGGTGCTCTCGCGCGGCGGCGGTTTTGAGCTGTGCGACGGCGAAGGGGAGAAGCTCCTGTGTCGGGTGGCTGCCCTACGAGTTGCACTTTTTTGTTCCTGTTGTTGCCCATTTCGTCCATATGACGGGAATGAAAGAAAGAGCTCCGACCCAATGTTTCCTTTCCTGCATTTTTCCCAGTGAAATCGACTACGTAGGAAAGTTTCCTACACTTTTCCTTTGCTCCATTCCTACGTTCCAAAGGCATGAACAGTAATTTTTCCTATAGGAATCAGAATCATCCACTTTTTCTCCAAAAATCCTTCAATCCAAAGGGGCCCTAAATGTCAACTACTCCTACAAAAGGAAGGCGGAGGATTAGAGGATTGGGGAGGAGAGCTTAGCTCTCAACTTCCGTTGTCACCGTAGAATCTGGAAGAGGAGGGCTAGCCCAAGGCGGCAGGCTTATGCCCCGTTCTGGCCGGCGAGTCTTCGAGCGCCGCTCACGGCCACGTTGCTCGCCCGGCAGCTGCCCCGCTCGTAGGGAGGCTTCGGCCCAGCAGCGGCGAGCGAAGGCGAGGGTGGAGGGGATCGGAGGGAAGTGGATCGAATCGATGGAAGGAGATGGTGAAATGAAATGGCAAGTGGCTTATACTAGGGTTTGGTGATACACCCTTTCGCACTAAGGCAAGGAACGAGAAGGGCGCGGGCCTACCTAGTGGATGGGCGGCGCCGGCGGAGGGG
>LAPY01000232.1:180289-194988 GCA_000970635.1 Eragrostis tef
GGACAAGAAGAGGCGGGACTACCTAGTGGGTGCTCGTCGCCGGCGAAGGTGCGGCGAAGGACGTCGCCGCTCGCCCGGTCGTCGCCACCAGGAAGAGGGTGAACGCCACGAGAGGGGGGCAGAGAGAAGTGAAAGGGAGAAAGAAACGAGAAGTGGACGCAGCCGGGCTGAAAACGGACCGCTGAAAACGGGCCCGTTCCGTTTTGACCATATTTCCTCCGTTTGGGTACCAGAAGGGAACGATGTTTCAGTTACTGCATCCGAAAAATTGTTCAGAGTAATATCTCTTCCTTATCTATATCTTTTGAGAGAACTCTTAAACGGTATTTTAATATTTTGTTATTTCAACAAATAAGCTCGTGGACATTACATATTTATAACATATAAGAAGGCTCGCGAACGACACGTGAGACAGGCCCGAAGAAATGAAAACTATTTTTACTTCCCAGGTTGTGCTTTTTACATGCAGGAGCCTGGCTGAGTATGCTATAGCATAGAGAGAACCAATCTGCTCCAGCTCTACGTGTCGAGCTTAGTTGCGCGGACCTATCGCTCTCATATTCCACGAATATATTTTCTAACAAGATCTTTCTCTCATATAAGACACTTTTTTCTCATAGAACATTACGAACAGTGAGATTAATATTGTCCTTCTGTACGTCGAACTGTATGAAAGAAAATGCTTGTTCTAACAGATCATCTAACCAATTATTTAAGACAATCAAGTGTTTCTCTTTTCTTGAGTCGCCGGTTTGAAATAGTGAACGTTGCCGCGATAACTACACACAATTCACTTCTTTGTCCACTCACATTTCCAATAAAACTACATTTGATCGCGGCAACTATCTCTCTCTCACCGCCTTAACATGCACATTTCCATAGATGTCATGGCAACAATCCTTTTTAGACTTGAGGGCTTTAGGGTTCCTCGAAGATTATATAATCTAGATCATAATCTATAAGCTGAAACAAATAGATCTCATATTATAACCAGATTATAGCAATTCACAGGTCAAATTATCATAATCTCATAAGCTGTTGTCCCCTAGCTTATAGATTATATAAGTTGAATTATAAGAAGAAAACAAGTTCCTTAGCTACAAAGACCTCCCTGACGGCCGCAGCGTGGTGGCGCCGCCGCAGGTATGGAGCATTGGCGCCAGGCGGCTTGCGCGGGAAAAGAAGTGTAATCCAGCCCCGCCACCCGCCGCGTCCACTCACGCATTGGCTGGTCTGGAGGAAAACTCTACATATAGTAATCTCACATCCCAAACCTTTCCTTGTTGCATATATGCAGTTGATATGTCCTGACCATGTCGAATTTGATCAGCTGTGCTTGCCAAATAAATAGGAAAGAGGGACGTCCAGAGTGGTGCTGACCACACAATACTCGTGGGGAAATAAGCACAATGATTTCACAAGCATTGGAACAACAAATCACAGATGTCTGGGTGCCTGGGTGCAAAGCACAGATGTGCCATTCACAGATCACTGCTACATTCAACTCAGTGACCAGATAACTCAACCTCAAATTTGTGAAACATTATTGAAACAGTCAGAACTGTTTCTTGTTTTAGAACCAAATGTTGCGGCATAAACCTCAAAATGGCAACCAAAAAAATGGTTCAGTTGTCTTTCATTTATTGCCATGGCAGCAAGTCAGCTGTTCTACTGACGAGTCTCGTCTCACTCAGAATTTGTACACCATCTCCGCCGTGTATCCTAACTCTTTCAGGAGGCCGGATAGCTGCACAACGCAGGTAAAGCAAAATGAATCAATAGAGCACTAAACGAGCATGATGAACAAAAAAGAGTAAAAATAGGACAAGCAAAGGATGTGTGATCTGATGTACAATCTAAATCTAGTGTAAAATCTAGATGTGCATAGTTTAGTTAAATGCTCCCTGGATCTACTATCAAAAGGAAAAATTGAAACAAAATACAACAATGCTTTCAGGTTATCCAATCTCTACTGCCCTTTCCAACTAAGAAACATCAAACTGTAAGATTTGCATTCACTAATAATCGGAGGGAACAAAATAAGTAAATAAATCAGCACTACCTCGCCCTGTGATCTATCCTTCGCTTTGTCTCCAGATATGTGATTCATCATTCCAGGAGGACCACAAACCTGACCAAAGAAAACTATATCAGGGACAAGGTTTCCCGCTAAGTCAATAGTCAAATTTAAGTTGATGATATTCATGAATAGATAGCTGTCGGAGACCACGAGCACGACAGCAAGAACAGTATTAATCATTTAAATTATGTAAAAAAACATAGAATATACAGCAGAACACTAAGCATATATGCCACGTAGTACTCACAAGAACGAGAGAATCCTCCGCAGGACCTGGCAGTCCTTTCAGAATCATGTCTTTCGATACAAAGCCAACACCACCCCTCCAGTCATTAGATGGTTTATCAACTGTATAAAATACCTGAAGTTGCATGGATAATGTTATGCACAGAAATCATTTATCCAAGTTCTGGTACACTACTCCCTGTGATACCAACCTTGAAATTGGGATAGCTACTGGCAAGCCTATCTAATTCCCTTTTCAGCAAGATATCGTCTGGAGAGACATTGGCGTAAATCAAGGAAACCTAGAAAACAATAAAATGAAACCATAAAAAAATTAAGAGTAGAATACACAAAGGCTAACATTAATCCAATAATAAAATATTGGCAATGTTTGTGAATAGTACAAGAAAAGTAGAGGCAGCAATCTGCTTAGAAAAATGCCTAACCACAGGATACTGTTGCGAGAATAACATTAAGTAAAACAATAGAACAAAGATTTCTCGCCAAGATTCCAAACCATCAAAGAAATATATGAAAGAGGTGGATGTCAAGAAGCTTGCAGAATTTTTTTATACCAACCTGAGTGTTGTCATCAGGGTTTTTGAGGATAGCTCTAACTACCTGCAGCATTGGTGTTATACCAGTACCACCAGCAATCTGGAAGAAAAGTGTATAATTATTTTATCGCAAAATAATGGTTATTGAATTGCTCTCTAATCTTGAGATATCAAGAAGAAACAGACAACTAGCTCAATGGAGGTGAACTGAAGACATGAGTAAATTATTAAGCTTTGATCTTGCTGGTCAAATTCAAAAGGTGGACTCTGTACTCAAGTTGGGTGGTCTTACCATTCCAATCTGTCTTTTCATATTTGGGCTATACCGAAGCTTTTCAATTGGCCTAGAAAAAAAAATGCAAAATGGCTTCAATAACAAGAGGCAGTGACACGTCAAGAATGGTAAACCAAGTTTGATTACTTTACCCTTTGACTTCAAGAACATCTCCTGGCTTCAAACTTGCAAAATGTTGACTCATTTTTCCATCAGGGTAAACCTGCACAAAATACATTAGCAACCAAACAGGAAAAGAATTAATGAGAATACATGTCCTCTATTGACAGAACTCGAATGTTGCAGAGATATTTCCTATGTATTTTAGATTCCATTTCCAAGGATAATTAGCACTGGAAGTAGAAAACGCTGGAATTTAAACACCAATTTCAGTTGATACCTTGATCAATAGGTCAAAATATCCTTTAGAATCTGGATCTGAGATGGGTGTGTACCTGCCAAAAACAGGATAGGTTCTAATGTAAATCTGATTGAATATATTACAGTTTCTGTTCTGTTAAATTTACATGTCTGCTTCGTCCTTGCTCGCGCTACCGTTATTCGAAGAACTCATGCAGCCAGTAGGTTTCATCAGAGCGCTCAGATAGGTGGCACTTAAGACAAGCCGTAATGCTATAGTATGCATTTGATTTCTTTATGACAGAGTCACTTACGGGCGAATGACATATTTCCTTCTTCCCTCTACTTCCTCGCCAATAGGAGCCCTGTAATGGATTGATATTTTTAGGTAAAAAGCAATACAAATCAACAAACTATTTTTTAGTTATCAGGCAAAAGATACAAATTGAATACAGATGAGCAAGGATCAACAAGTTGGCTGCTAATATGTATATAGATGGTCCACAGGAGAATCAGCCCATTATAAACTACAATCAATTGCTAGAAAGGTTACAGCAGTGAAAAGGAATGGACATTAAACAATATGAAATATGTATTTCCACAACGTAAGTGTCATCTTTCTTTGCTAAGCAACAACTAGCAGATGGAATGGAACAGCGTCTTCAACTAATACTGTCATCAGAAAGTATAGCACTGGAGAAAAATGATAAGCATGCTTTCATCAAAATTTGATAGAAAGATTTCCCAAACCAAGATACTAAAGACACTTAGCAAGTGGACAGTCAAGTGGAGTAGATACCTTGTGATGAGACACGAAGCAACATCAAGGCCCAGCTTAGTTGTCGGGTCAAATGAAAATCTGGAAGGCCAAACTACTTGTATAAGTACCAACTCAGGTTAAAGCAAAAGAACTCAATAAAATATGACATTATTCAAGATTGAAAACCAAAATAGAGAGGAACGCGGAGTCGTCAACAAGATACATAGGAAATTTATGGTGAATGCAATAATGAAAAGTTATAAACATCATGTTGCAAAATCGTACAGGAGATTCCACAATAATTCACTTAGTAATGATATAACCACCAATCCCATCAGATACCAAGAAAAAGAGGTAACATGACTTATTCTGCAACCATACTATCCAAGAATTTTCCATAGTCATTACCTGAACAACTGTGAGTTGTGGCTAACTACGGCCTTCTCTTGTAGCTTGAACTCTAACCACTTGTCTGGGTTAAGTGCTGAAAAACAAGAGGTCGCATAAGAAAAGCAAAAACAATACATTATACGCTGCCTAGGTTCTTGGAACTCAGAACCAATTCCAATGAAAACAAGAGAAAATTACAAACTAAACCCTCAATCTGGAATGTGTTTTTTTTTCACTTTGAATATCAACAAATTCATGGTTTTGACTAAAATGAAAAATTCACTTCACAGAAACATAGCCAGTGTAGTGTGAACATCCAGACAAATCTGCGACAGTATTGTAATTCAGATGATGTATTAAAACTAGCCTACACCCCTAATATATGTTCATGATATATTTCTAAGTTCACCGTCACAAAGTTGTTTGATGTGTGGTTATCTCTTTATCGCTCGACAGGATTAGGAATCGAGCAATGCATTCAGTAAGATAGCCATCCTTTATAGAACAGTCACGGCAAGAAATGCATTTCTATGACGTCTCAACTGTTGCTTGCCCGTTTCAATCCAGATGAACCTCCTCTAAAGTTCCTATGTTTCAAACGATGTGGAATTTCCGGTACAAACATCAGTTGCACCTCGCAAAACCAAGACCAATACGTATTAGATACATAAAAGCTCCATCAATCCACACATCCTCGGAATCTACATCGGAGAAAATTCAGAAAGGGGAGGGACTGCGGCTCACCAACTTTATCGGCGTCTTCCTCGCCCTTCTCCTCCATGTGCGCCTGCAATCACCCGGCACCGTGAGGCAAATCAACAAGGGAGAACATCGCGGCCCCTACTAACAGAGAAAATAAAACCGGGACGCGAAATGGAGGGGATGAGCAGTTCTTAGTCTCGTACGACGGTGGGGGAAGAAGAGGCGTAGAAGAGCGCGGCTCCGCCGCAGGCGGCGGCGGCCAGGGGCACGCGGCCGCGGTGGGCCCCGGCGAGCCTACGAAACAGCAGCGCCGCCATGGTGAGGGAGGACGCCGGATTAGCGGAGGGATCCGATCTGATGGGAGCCGGGGTTTTTCCACACACCGGAGGAGCTTGGGTGGTGATTTTTTACAGGTGGCGAAATGGAGCGAGCGGAGGCTGCGAGTGATCCCCGGACCGGCGCACCCTGCAGCCCACGGGGTGTCAAACGGGCCCGGGTTATTGGCCGCACGGGCCCACAAATGTTGGCCCGGCCCGGCCCAGTGTGGCATGGGCCATGTTGGCTTGGCCCAAAGAGCGTGTGTCGTGCTTGGGCTGGATGGACACATGACATGTTAGGCGACACGAGCATGTCATACCCTTATTAGCGTGTGTTGGCTTCTTTTTAGATGGACTACTTGAATTAAATGGGCTTGTCAACACAATTAATCTTATTCGTATTGTGCATGGGTCAGCATTTTCGCCCATGGCTCGGCAAGATACGAGCCTGCCTCCTTAACCAGATCATAGTGCGGTTATAAAAATTGGCCCAAGCATTGCATGGGTTGTCCACCTATGCCGTGTTGGGCCGATTAGTTAGGTATGCTTATCTTGTCCAGGCATGTCACAAAAGCATTGGATTGTCTTGAGATTTGTGCTGATGCAAACCCTAATAAATAACTCTACCCGCTTCCCCATTTCTCGTCAGCATCGCGCCGCCGTTTCTCCTTCGTCCCCGCTCTTCGGTTCGCACAACAGTCTCCATCGCCTTCTTCCTAAACTCAATCTCCACGAATCGTACCTTTGCTCGTCGCATCACGCCTTGACTTAATAAGTCCATGCCATCTCTTTATCAAGGTAAATCTACTTCTATGGCAACCAAACTTTCAATTTCAAGCCGCCAAATTTTCATTGTGAAAAGGTGTTGCCCCTATTCATCGACCTCACGTCCCACTTGCAACAAAACTCACTCATAGTTGTGTCGCACAGGCCGCGGCTCATAGTTGGATTCATGGTTAAGAGTTTGTGTTGAATGTCAAAGATTTAACTCAGGTAAGTATGTGTGGATCTAGGGTTAAGACGATAGATCTGACTTGATCATGCCACATGGTCAAACATATTTGGAGTATGAACTACAATTCATGATTGAATGAGGTATGTCCACCTTTCTATAATTTTATACCTGGTTGTAGCAAATTTCACTAAAGTATTATTTTTCTTATAAAATAGTTGTCTTTCGATATTTTTTTATGGATGTCCAAGACAATAGGAGGCAAATCCATGCAGATCTAGCCTTAAGATGTTGAATACCAAAGATCTGAGTTGATCAAGCGATATAAGCTGAAACGTGTTGACCATAATATTTGATTCATAAGGTATGATATCATACATATATTTTTTAAATTGCCTGCTTGATTTGCAGTAATATTTCTCAAATTTGCCTATAAAATTAATTTTATTTTTTATTGCTTACTTCTTTTTAAAGATCGAACTAACGAAGCCCACCATGTAGCATTTGGCTTAAGATGGCCGAACATATCTGCATTATGAACCATAATCAGTGGTATGCCAGATATGCCATACTATTCTCTAAAATTGTGTTTTTGTCTGTGTCAAAAGTCCCTCATGGAAATAGTTCCTTAGGTTAAGCATCACCGAATTCCACATGATGTTTATCTTTTAATGTTTATAAGTTAAATCTCCTGTAGTATGTTGCAACATGATGTGTATAATTGAATACTGCATCACCATCAATTCCCTTAGGCGTACGACTCATCTTGATTGAGACGCTAGATTGGTGACATCGGCGAAATCTGCATATGGCAAGTTTCTTTTGTGTTACTAAGCATAATTAGCTTATAGTTGGCATACAAGACTGAATACAGCATGCTGAAATCTAATGTTAGCCAAATAAGAAGGCAACCACAAAAGCAAGAACCATCCTTTTCTGTAAGGTAATCATCTTATTTTTTTAACATATTTTTTGAGGGAGGCAATCATCAAATCTTGGCCCACCTAGAGCAGCACCAAAAAGCATAAAGAATGAATCATCTGCTTTACAAAATCCCGAGGCCGTACAGTCTCATAACAGCAATGAACAGAAAATTCAGATTTAACCCTGAATCAGAAACCAAATTCAACACTGTCTTCCAGAGCAAAATTAACTTCACATTATTTTCTGTAGTTATAATTTGGAAAGAATGGTTCATAAAAAACTCAATAAGACATATGGCTATGTCCCAAATGAAAAAAGGAGGAGCTCCAAACCACATTTCCTAACAAGGCTAAGGAAATATATAGCGCCATATACACTATAGTAAACCACTATCTGCCTACAATGTTCATGTTTCTAATAAGAAAATAGCAATTCCCTCAGGAGTTAGCATACGCGACAGCTTTTCCGACAAGTGCCATAGTAGTCTGGACTGCCTATCATAAACACTGGATTCTTGTCACATTCCCCACCAGCAGCCCAGCCGACACATCTATCGTCTTCATCTGTGCACTCATCCTCAGATGCCAGTGAAGATTTTGGAGTATCGATCTTTCTTACACGAATATGTTTTATTGCAAGCCATTCCTCACCTTCAAGGATAGAACACACTTTATATTGGCTATCATTGTCTTTAACTCCATCAGGCTTTAAATTGAACAACAGAATGGCATTGCCCTTGACGGGTTTCACAGCATACCCAACGCATTCAGATGGCGTCCCCTCCTCCCCTTGAGTACCCTTCAGCTGTTCAGTGTTAGATCATTTCACCTTAGTGCCAATGAAAAGTACATAAAGAAGAACAAATCACAGAAGGAATATAACAATGCAAATATTATAACGAAAGGGGCTTCCTACAAGATTGCCTTGTGAGAAAACAATAATACCTCAGATCTGGGGAAGACAGTTTGACCACCTAGCTTGACACCAGAAAGATACAACAGAAATGTTACTAGCCTATCATGGCCACTGCTCGATTGAGGTTCATGCTTGTTATAGTTACTTTTGTTCATCTCATACTTCAAAATCTGCATATTCTCTCCATATTCTGAGGACCATTAAATGTCAACAGCCAGTACGAAGCATGAAAAGTTACAGAATTACAGAAGAGTAAGTCATGTGGAGCAATTAACACCTTTTGGAAGAAAGCTCCAGATTGACAGCCTATCTTCAATCTTTGAAACAACTGTGTCCTTCATAAGGAGGGTAGGATATGAAGTTAAATATTAATGGGTAGAGCAGTCCAGTCCAGTCCTAAACAGCTCAGATAATAGACCAGGAATTCAAATTTCAATTATGTCAATCTAACATATGTTCTATACTACAGGTCAGAAATAACAATGATGAAATCGCAAAAACACATGTGTGCTATGTGGATTGCTATAAAGAAACGAGAAGAATTCCAATTTCATGTAACTGCAAATTCATTGATTCTCAAAGCTCACAGATAATAAGTTGACCACAGAAAAAATGACACAAAACTGTTAAAGAAAAATGTTCAAGGTCTCAATGTATGAACATTTTTTGTGTTAGTCAGGATGAACTACTCATCTCACTACAATGAAACAAAGTGTATGCTCACTTTGCTATCAGCCAAGTACACTTCAATGCTTGAATCCGTGTTGTTCTGGGAACTATTTCTACCACCATCACCAATAACTAAAGATGATTTCTTCTTATCACGCGCCTGCACCAATGAAAATATAAGCTTCAACAATAGTGAAAATATAAGAGGTGTCAGTAATAAGCATAGTGGACTAAATTACCATAGATATTAAGTGGTCGCACTCCAGGTCCGAAAGAAAACCTTCATACAAGAAGACCCTAACTTAAGGTAAGAGACAATTTGTCGAAATAAAAACAATTAAAAGTGCAAAACAGAGTATTAAGAATTCAAGGAAGAAAAAGCTCCAGGCGAAACAGTTGACATATCCCAGATCAAGGTATTTTATGAACCTTAAGAGTCAGAATAACAAATACATCATATTAAATAGGAAAGATAAAGCAATTGTTGCTTAATCAAACTAGAGGGCATTTCGCTACCACAAGGAAATTCCAGGGCTTTGCCCCTGTTATGCAAAAAGGAGGGCGGTGGTAAACAAACCTTGGATGCCATGACAGTCGCTTGGACTTTGAAGGGTCAAAAGCAAACTGCAAGCTCGTAGAAAAGGAGCCATCTGTGGAGTTCACTGCATTTGATTTTGCAACGCTCAAATCAAACCTGAAAAAAGAAATAAATGAATACGCCAATCAACTTATATGAACGAAAACAAATCATAAAAATGTGTTTACTGCTTCTTGATAGTTCAGGTCATTCATATTCTTAGCCTAGCCCTGTTTTCTGTACCACTTATCCCTCTTTTCTCCTCACTTCTGAATCAAAATGGCCTTATACTTACCGTTTGTCATTTCTCCGAACTGGTGTCAATTGTGCGAATGTAGAGTCTCATTAATTTGTTTTGGCTTCGCTATACTGAACAATTGATATTTTCTTTTGATATAGTTATGTAATATATCACTTCAGGCTTTTCCGATAAGAATCTAAAACTTAAAACGATCAAAACAACATATCCCAGAAGCATGATTGTGATTAGGTTTCAGATAAACTAGTGTTGTCACCATCACAAGATTGAGGCGGTTAGTTGGGCTGCCCTTTACCCGCATAACTACTGTTGACACAAATAGCAGGGTGCCCAATTCAGATCCTATCAAACTAAACCAACCTAGAACAGTAAAAATTGCTTTCTGATGAAACAGCATCCCAGTAGATCCAAATCAATCAATCCATCAGAGGAACCGAGGAGGAGCAAGAGGAACTCACTTTCGAGAAGAAGCCAGAGTGCACGGGGGCGCAAACGCTAAAAATGCTGCAACAAAAACCGGCAAGCCTCCAATTACAGATCCCATAGGACCCATGCTCTCCTCCCTTTCTTCGCTTTCCCTGCAGCTCTGCTGCAACCCACTGCTACTTGGGATCCAATTCCAATCCCCTGCAAATTGACAGATCTGCTGCAAGTCTGCAACTCTCTTTTCGAGAGTCTGATGCGAGCGCAGAACCACTCAGCAAGAAATGGCGTTAGAGCCCAGTGGGCCGTGCTGAAACCACAAAACAGAAAGGCCCACCGGAAACAAAAGGAAGACGGACAGCCACCCCCAAGCGCAAGCAACAACAGTACAACACTGATAAAATATTCAAAGTCTTATGAAATTGAAAAATGATGACAGCAATGCAGGTTCGCACAGACGGATTACATGCACGGATCGAACAACAGATGAAACACAAGCACAACAGTCGCTGAATGGCATACAGTTCGACATAGCAGACAACAGATTGTTCAGTTCTGATCAACTTCTTCTCGGATCATGGCAGGTAGACAACATGGCAACTGAGGGTGCATGGCTGCATGCACTCGATCAGTTCCCCTCCGGCCAGTCGCCGTAGATGCCGCTCATCTTCTTGCGGCTCAGAAACTCCAGGCGGGTGATCTTGCGTTTGCCATTCCCATCCGCGCCGGGATCAGATGGTGCAAAGCCGCAGCTGCTCCCGACCGAGAACACACAGACAGGCGGCGTCGCGGCGCTCCTCCTCACCAGCTCCGGCGGCTTGTAGCGTATCTCTGCAGCAGAGCGCGAGGTGAAGGCGCGATACATGTACGATTCATGGCGCGATCCGCGAGATCCGGGCGCGATCGGGCGCCCATGCACACACGTAGCCGCGACACAGAGCGAGACTAGACACTAGACGTACCTGCTCCCGGCTGCACCACCGCCTGGGAGTGAACGAAGTTGCACTTGTCCCCGTAGCTGCAGGTCCCCGTGTCCCTGAACTCGAAGCACACCTTGCCGGAGTTGTAGTTGTGGACCTTCCCGCCGCCGCTGCCGCTGCCCCCGTCCTCGTGCGGGACGATGAGCCTGCTCCGCCTGGCGCCGGGGGGAAGGGGAAGCGGCGGGCGCAGCTCCGCTTGCCCGTGCGCGAACGTGCACTCGTCCAGGTACAAGCACCACCCGGTCGACTGGAATTTCTCGCACAGCTTGGTCTTGAAGAACACCTTCTCCGGCGGCTCCGGGATGACGAAGTCCCCCAGGCCCCCCGGCCCCGCCGTCACCCGCGTCTCCTGCAGCTTCCCGCGCTGGGAGTGGTGACGCGGGAGGTGCTGAGAGGGGGACGGCTGCCGCGGCGGGCGGGTGGCCGCCGCCTCCCAGCGGCCCGCGTTCCCGGCGGCGTTGTTGCGCTCCCTCTCCATGTCTCCCCGATCGATCACGACCACAGCAAAACCCTAGCGAGCGCGGCCGCCGGCTAGACGGGCCAAGGCTGTAGATTTATGGCGAGGAAAGAGGAGGAGGCGACGGCGCTGGTGTGGTGGTGTGGTCGTCTAAGGCAAGAAGTGAAGACGATTTGGGGGCGCTCCCCTTGCCAGTCGGGATCGGGTAAGAAGGGGATGGATTGTCCGCGAGCCGCCTCCCTGAGCTGGCTCCGCGTTGGGTGCCCTCGGGTCCGGCCGATCGGGGTGGAAACGCGCAGCGCGAGGCATGCCGGAAACGGAAACGCCTCGTGTTCTTTGCCATCGGATTCCGTGCGCGACGCGAGAGGTGTGGGTGCTGTTCGTCGTGGTCGTGGCGTCGTGTGGGCGTCGGGCGAGTGATGGGCTTGGTTGGGCCCGACCGAGGACTAGGGTTTAGCGCGACGAATTGTGGGCTGTGGTATGTCAACATTTGGGCCTGGTATGTGTAATGGGCCGAAAAGTCCAGAATAGAATTTAAGGAAGTTCTTTGGTGTCCCTCATTCATCGCTTACATTTTCAGGTGTACCGAACCTTTCATGTCTTCTTTTTTGTAGTACTACCTTCGATCTTAATTATGGTAGTTCGGACAAGAGATTTAGTTCATTTTTTGACCGAAGCTATCCGTCTAAACGACAAAAGATGAAAGAATGTAGAGAGTAGTCTTTATTAACAGGAATGTTCAATAATAGCTTTGTTTTGTAAGCTGTGTTATTTGGTCATAGGCACAGTCTATAAAAATGACACATTTTCAAATAGATTTGAAATTATACGTGTTTTTTTGGTTTTATTCTTGATTACAGAATAGTCTTTAGTTGCTCGTCAGTACTATTGTTTGAGTCGAGTAGTTTATGTATCTTGTGCAATGTTAATGAGTGCTTGGTTCTTAGGTGACTGTTTGGTATAACTGCGACTTGTCACATTGAAAACCCGCCTTTTCATAGACTCATATACTTGCAAAACTTTACCAAGTGTGTGGTGAGCAATTTTTCTTACCATGCTTTTGGCAAAGTGCAGCAAAATACCACAATGAACCAAGCACACCATTAGTTGATCCACTTGTAGATGCATGTTATGTGATAGGACTTGCTTGGCATTTTTTTTTCTTGTTTCTGCCTATCATCAAGGAAAATGCGATATCATGAAGCAGTTTTTGTTGGCCACTTTTGTAATCTTGCATGGTCATACACTGCGCCGGTTGCTAAACTACACTGCCTCTCATGCCTGATCACCGAGCACATGCATCACAGTTCCATTTCCAGACGTTTCAGCCACGCGCGCCGTTGGTTGCAGCAGTCCTGGCTGAAAAAGAAGGATCAGGTTTCCGCGTTTGCATCGGCAACAGGCGCTGCCATGCCATCGATCACGGGCCGCCATGATTTGTTCGGACATTGCACACGATCGAGAAGAGAGAAAGCGCGCAGGGGCCCGGGTTGTTGGCGAAGCGAGAAAGAGGAAACGGAGGAGTAAAATAGTGGAGCGCGCGCGAGACTGACATGCAGGCAGTGGACCGAACTGTATCTTCCCACATCCGGCTATCATGCAGGCTGCGCGAGGGGCGCGGGGCGCCTAATCATGATTCCATGGCATTCGTCATCATTCGCCCCTCACCGTCCTCTGATGAGTCCGCCATCTGCGCGCACACACCAACGATGCAGGTGGTGGTCATTGAACTGATACGCATCTATGCGGTCGTTGATTCTCAGCGTGTCCAACATTCAGAATGGCAGAGCGAGAGAGAGAGTAATCAACATATATACGACGCGTATACCGATCGATTGTTTATACATTGGCTTGCAGCGGGATAAAACAAAATACAAAAAGAAGACAGGAAGATCGCAAAATCAGTGGAGATCCATCCAAAGGGTATCATCGTACGTACGCTCCTATCATGTGCATGCCGGATACATTCCTCGTCCTTTTTTTTTCTTAACGGAATGATTGTACGTATCACGTTTGTACAGAAATACCGTGAGAGAAACTCTGACGAAAGAAAGAGGGAGAAGGGGTTCAGTTTGATTTTTGCGCGCTTGGTTGCCAACGGGTCTATCTGCACTCGGTCCCGCATTAGTTTCCAAACGACCAGATGGGAGATCACATCACGTCATCCCGTGCATGGGTGGCCGGCCGTCCACCTCCACATGCGCGGCGACAATCCGAGCAGCTTAATCTCATGGACGCGACGTGCGGGCGAAAAGTTCGCCATCGAGCGCCCGGCGGCGCGGTGCACTGTGGGACGAGAACGACGGCGGGGTCCTCTTCCCGCGGAGGCCCGCCGGCCGGCGATTGCGGGTGGCTTGGCGTCGTCGACGCGACTGTTCCTGCTCGTGACCGGCGAGCGAATCGGCCATGCGTGCGTTACTTGTAACGTGATCTGCTTCCACGCTGCGACAGGAATGTGGGCGCCGTGCCACGCTCAGCTCGGCTGCTGGGTCGACAAGGCCGTCGTTCCGGCCGGCAGAGCGAGCCCAATGGGCAGGCCGCAGACCAGGAGGCTTTCCGGCGAATGGCAGCGCCGGTAATTGCGTCCGGTCCCAACGCGAGACACGACGGTTCGAGCCTGCCAGCGTGGTGGCGGCAAAGCTGCATCTCGACTCGACCTGGGGTGGTGGTGGCTGGTGACTGGTGAGTCTTTTTTTGCGAATGTGGTGACTGGTGAGTCGAGTGCGCGCGCGGCCGCGACCAGGTGGTGGGGGCTCGGCGGGGCGCACGGGGAAACGGGACAAAACGCGCGTGCGCGGGGAGCCATGAGAGCCGACCGGCACGGCGTCCAGGGCCCCGGGCCCGTGGCTGCCGGCCGGCCGCCCCGTCTCTCCTCCTC
>LAPY01000233.1:50923-65348 GCA_000970635.1 Eragrostis tef
AAAATTCCCAAAAATTCCAGAAAATAAGAAATGACCTCTAGAACCTATTTATACCTTGGATTTCCTAGAAACCCCTCTGATCTATCTGTTTTAATTCATTTAGTTCTTATTTGGATCTTTGTTTGTTTTATTAATTCATACGCTAGTATTTATTTAGCGATGTTACGTGTAGACTACGAGGAGCACAAGGACGACCCCGAGAACGAGGGATACGAGGAGGATTCAGACCCGAACTTTGAAGGCAAGCTCTACTTTTTCTTGATCATGATTGATCCTATTGTTTTCGCATACACCTATATAGCCGTCTAAATTGCTATGCATTGATTATTATTTTAAATGCTTGAGTAGTTATTATCCTATTTGCTTGATGATATTGATGCTAATAATTAGGCATAAATATCTAGTCCTTGTTCACCCTTGATTTACCATTTTCTTGTTAACCCTAGGATACGCCATCGTTAAATGCTTTTATTTAAATGATGACGTTATTACCTTGCTAATAGTTTTATGCTTAGGACCCCTTGTAATGTTTCTACATTGCCACACCTTTGTTCACATAATTACTTTTAGAAATACGTTAAAATGAGTTTGGTGGTGTGTGTGATATATGGGGATGGGAGTAGCAACTGGTGTTAGGTGATGGTAATGATGATGGGATGGGTGGACTGCGAGCAAGGCCACTAGTGAATTGTGATGGTGTGCTAGATCCCTAGTGTGGGATATGGTGCTTGCTCGGCCACATAAGGACCGGTTCTTGTGACTGTATACATGGTGATTCCCGTACAACCATAGAACCTGTCCTGGGCAGGATCTTTTCCTACCTTCTTGGTACTCCTGCAAGTAATCTTCACCTGGTAGCTGGTAGAGCAGCGGATTGGTTGGGGGAAATCTTATTGTGTATTGAACGTTCATTGCCGGCCATTTGGGAGTGAAATCCCCGCACATTATGACCTTGGTGTCGTGCTTATTCTTGGACCCCTAACCCTCCGTGGTGAACTTGTGGGACTACTCGGAGAAGATGGATAAGGCGTTATGTTACTCTCCGCGCAAGAGTGCATAGCCTATGGGAAAAGTGTACAAACTCTACAGAGTAAAATTCAATCGATTGGACGTTGCCACAGCATTTGGCACATTCATGTGCGTCATATTGATTAGCCACCTTCAAGATTCCTTGACGTGTGAGTGGGTTGTAGTCGGCCCGTGTTTTGGAAGTGTTGCTTGGTGAGCCGGGTCGTTATGACATTCGTGTCAGAAGGCTCAACTAAAATATGGGAACTGGCGGGATTGAATGATTCTCCCCCAGGGCCAACCAACTAAAATATGACAATTAATCTCTCTGTTTTATCTATGATCCTTTGACTGCTGAAACCATGCATAAAGTTTGCTTTCTGCAAATAAACATTATAGCCTACTCCTTGCTAAGACTATAAATGCATGTATCTATACCCTTGAGTAGTGTAGGGCTTGCGGAGTCCCTTATGTACTCACGTGTTTGCTTTTGTTGGTTTAGTAGGAGAAGCCTTCGTAGGTGAAGACGACGTTTGGTTTTCGGTTCTACTTCCCAAGTCTGCTTGTGGTTATGAGCCATGGTTTTTCGCTGTCTGCTTCACTATTAGTCGGTCGGTTGAACTTGGATGGTTATGAATCCTTGTCATACCGCCACTAAAGGTTCTATATCAAGTATTATATTTATTTACCTATTCGAAGTATGCTTTTGAATACCATATTTGTGTTCTTGTGTGTATCAGCTACTGATCCAGGGACTAATACAGGATGCACATCGGATTTCAAAAATGGGGTCTGACAGATGCACTGGCCCTGGTAACATGAACCTTGTCAAACACTATATGGAGATCATCAAGGTGCTTCGGTCCTTGTTTCTTGAATTTCACATGGTTGCATTTGATACCTTTCTCATTATTGTTGCAATCCTAAAATAAAATGAAAAGGTTAGGAAATCAGCACATCTGAAAGCATGGAAAGTGAGTAAGGAACAATGAGAATATGGTCCTTACAGCAAGGTGTTTGTCCCACCAATCCTTAGAGCAATCAACAGTTTGCTTTGCCTCGTTCCAACCAAGCCCACTGGCACAATTCTTCAACTCCATAAACCATGTATATTCCTTTTTCATACTGTCTAACTTGTTCTTCAATTGTACTTTTGTTTGATTGAGGCCTGTTTTTTCATGGTACTTAATGGCCAGATTTTTCCAACCAGTTCTAGTCCACTTACCCATTGGTCTGTTCCCAGCATCTATCTCTCCTTTAACGATATCAATAAAATGTTTCAAATTGGCATCACACCAATCTGCCTTATCAGCCATTCTAATGAAACGAAAAAGAGCAATTTAATTTCATTCAGTTAGCACTACAAAGTATACACTAACAATTTTTTATAGAGCCTCAGCAATGTACAAACGTCATTCAATCGACCACTAACTTCGAATTTCCTCATTGTGTCGCACAAAATGGACTTCTACTTGGGTCTGATTAAATCGACCAAAAATTGGACAACCCAAGGGACTGACCTGGGCTTCAGATCCACTGTGTCGACGAAGAGAGGATGGAGATCCGGGGAGACAGGGCCTGGAGGAGATGCGCCTGCTGCACGTCGAGCTGGAGATGTGCGCCGTCCTTCTTGCTGCTCGACTTGGAGCGAGCAAGGGGCGACCCAGGGCGTCGACGGCGACCTGCCTTCCTTCCAGATGAGCGCCGGCCTGGAGCGAGCAGGGGTGACCTAGGGCGGCAAGAAAATGGCGAGGAGGGGCGTCGGAATGAGGGGTACAGGGGCACCGGGATGAGGGAACAGCAGCGCGACCGGCAACGTAACCCTAGCGCCGCCGTTTCTCCATCTCAAAGGTATGCGCCATGACTGGAGGATGGGGAAGGGAATCGAGTGGGGAAAGAAAAGAACGAAGCGGTACGACCACATAACGAGTGGCAACGTGGGTAATTTTCATCAAAGTCTCCATCTCGCAGCAGAAAGAAGCAGGTCGCGGGCTGCTGTGAAAAATGGCTATGGAGAAAGCTGCTTTCTCTCGTAGCAGCCAGGTGAAAGCAGGTGCCTTTGGTTGGGTTGCTGACTTTTTTTAGTAGCAAAAGCAGCAAAAAGCTGTACCAAACACATCCTATATATGATGTAAATGTAAATAGTTGCCTATTGAGGTTGTCAAGCCTCCTACACTTATGTTTGTTGCTGAATTGCAATCAGTGTTGTCAATTTTTGTATGCCCATGCAAAACATTGGCTCTTTGCAGAAATAATGATCTTTCTTGTTTTCCACTAAATTGCTCTTCATTAATCTTATGATTGGTGCCTTATCCTCTAGATACAAGATGTGTTTATTTGCATCGGATGGTGCGGATGGGTAACGAAAAGCACCCACAAATAAACAAAACTCTCGATGACAACTTCTAATGAAACTGGCAGATATAAGTTTCACGACGGCGCCGGATTCCACTAGTGGCCACTAATCACGGGATCAATTCGTCAAGCAGAAGCGAGCAGAGCACGCAGCTCGTGAGCAGGAGAACACGAAAGGAGTAGCACTGTAGCATTACTCTGATGCAATGATTCGCCGGGAGAGTACGCTAGACTTTCAGCTAGGCGTCCTTCCTTCACCGTGTTGTGTTGCGAGGGCAGGCAAGGCATGCATTATTACTGGCATGGTAGTAGTAAAGTGCTGATGCCGGAGAGATTTCCGCCGGCGACAGCGCTTTGGACGACGCGTTCGCCTATTTCAACGCGGCGTGGACGTCTCCTCCAGCCGCCACATTGTATCCGTACGTCGGTGCCGGACGACCGGCCGGCATGGGCTGCCACGAGGCCTCTTTCCGTACGTCGGCGGCCGCCTATGGGCCAGCCGTGGGCTGACGTCGTGAGCACGCTAGTGGGCTTCCGTCGAGCTTGGGTTGTGTTGTGCTCGCCATCGACGCAATGCCGGCTCGTGTCCAGACCTGGTTTTCACATCAGGAGGTTCGCCAGCGCACATGAAAGGGCGATGCGACGATGCGAGAGGAGACAGGGGGAGCTGGCGCAGCGGCGACACAGGAACGGTGCCACCAGGGGAGAGCAGCCTCACTCACCGGTAGAGAGAGGAACTCGACGACCTACCGGCCCCCATGCCGTGGCGCGTTGAGCGGCTAGGTCCCCTGTGACGCCGCGCCGGAGGACCAACGCCAAGGTCGACCGGACGCTGCAGGCTTTGCTTTCCCTGCCCAGCTCTTCATCGGCCCGAGCACATACGGAGAAGGAAAGGCCTGGTGACAACGTAACTTGTGCCACATTTGTAGAGGGAGGGAAACTGAGATGGGGTGTTTCAGGAGATTGAGGCCTGCACCGAGTTGGTGGAGATCAGGAAGCAATGCCCTCGCGCCGGCATGGAAGGAGCCCGTGACTCCCACTTGCGATGCGAGCGAGAGGAGCAGGTGAGGGAAGAAGTCCAACTGCGGCTGTGGGATTTATTTCTGGAGAGCGGGGGATGAACATGACGATGAGAACGAGGCTGGGTCACGGATGAATTCAGCGGCGGAGACAAATGGCATGCGGCCTCCGCGCGTGGCAGCAGGCAGCCAAAGAAAGAGAAGGGGGGATTTTGGAGAAGCACGTGGACAGGAGAGCCCTACGTGGCTGGACAACCAACAACTCCGGGTTCCGGTACTTGATTCGTTTTCATTTCTATAGGCCTCACGAATCTATGAATGCTGCACACCAGGCCCAGCTAAGAAAATCCCATCGAAATACAGACAAAGTTTAGAGAAAAAAAAAACGAAGAAGAAAGCTATGCCACTCCTTAACGCAAGGGGCTCAGATGGGCGCGCCTTATCACCCTAGTCAGAACTTATACCGCCTCGAATCGTTGTCACGGTTGTGTCTGCTCAATATTGGTCTCCGAAGACAGCCCGCACCGCCGCACGGGCTTCACTTGCGCTCGCGCGCGCAGCCATGGCCGTTCTGCCAGATTGGCTGACCAGTGCCGCGTCGGCTAACCAATGGCGGCTGTCGCCCCCTCGGCCATCGTCCCAGGATGCCGACTCGTGAGGCATTCAGAGTTTGCTGCTGAACGGCGGAGCGCGCCGCCTGAGTGTATCCTCAATATCAGTCCATTAAATAGCAGCCCTTTTTGATGGGGACGGGGTGCACGAACCGCGCCGCGTCGGCGGGGTCCAGCCCGATGGCCTTCGCGTTGACGAGCACCCCACGAGGAGCGGCACCGGCGGCTTTAGGTACGTGAGCCCCGGGACGTCGGCTTCGCGGACCATGTCTCTGCCGGATGCCGGAGCAGCTCCGTCATCGTCCCCTCCACTGTCCCGGCAATGAACATGTCCTGCAAACACAAATGGAGCCAAAATTTGGGTCAGCCAGCTCCATACTACTACCATCCAGTTCAGAAACACGTTGTGACGCGCACGTATGTACATACCGTTAGGATGCCTTTGATCTGGCTGCGGCTGCTGAACGTGCCGCCTTGAGCCGGATCGCCGTGCAGGCGGAGAAGCACTTCAACCAAATCCTTCTCCTTGGGGACCTCTCCCTTCTTGATGTGATCGTCGATGACGCCCTCGTAGAACGCGTCGAGCTCCTGGAAATTCTGCTCCAGCCGCCTCCGCAGGCCACGGAGCGCGTTCACCCACCCCAGCCAGGGGATGTAGTCGGCCACAAAGAATACAGCGTCTCGTCGAGGACGGCGCCGGCGTCGATGCTCTCGTCGCCGTCGTCGCCGAACGCGACGCGACGCACGATCATGTTGCTCGTCGCCATCAGCTTGTCGCTCAGGTTCACGGGAGCGCCTGTTCGGGACAGGTCCGTGACGGCGGCGACGAGCGCGGCGCGCCGAGGAGCTCGGAAAGGGAGAAGACGATGTCCTGGAGACCGTAGGTGATCCTGGTGGCCGCGTACGTCGCCGGGCGGCCGGACATGGCCCGGTCGTTGGGCTGGAACGCGGCGCGCAGCGCGTCGGCGGTGGAGACGACCAGCGTCGGCACGGAGCCGAGGCGGAGCAGCATCAGCGGCGCGCCCAGTTTGGTGGCGAGGGCGGCGAGGGAGTTGTGCGGGAGCGCGCCGAGCTGGTGCAGGTTGCCGATGACGGGGAAGCCTCTTGGACGATGCGAGCCTTAGTTGCTTGATGAGGAGAACTGAAACCAGGACGAGGAGGAGGCCCGTAAGAAGCTCATTAGCTTGGAGCGTCTCCATGGACGTTCCTTGGTGCTCGTTGTACTAGCTACCTGCAGTTTCCTGAAGTGGCTAAATAGTGTTCCTATTTTTGGACTGTTGTATGTACGCCATCCGGTGTCACAATACAAGTCGCTGGAGAGGATTTGTAGCGAAGTTGCATAATGCAAGTTATTTTGCACTTGGCTAATTCAATGGTGGACTATTTGCATGGTGAAAGAGCTGTTTGTTTTGATTACCACTAGCAATAGTGCTCACGTCGGCTACAAAACTAGTTAATCAAACCTTTGACTATGTCAATATATTTCTGAATATTCAGGTTGCGCGAAAGATGATAATACGCAGGCTTCCTAAATCATCACAAAGTGAGAGTGCTGCTGTTCTAAACAACAAAATTTTCAGGCCAAAAAAGAGTTAGGTTGAATACAGATGGTCCAAACAGATTTGTGCTATGCGATCAAGCATAAAAACAAACAAAACTTCACGTCAGATCGTGCGTGGCCGCCGAAAAGTAAACAGAGATAGGGTAATACGTCGGTTTAGGAACAATTAGGCTTAATTTGGGCTAATACGTTTGGTTTCTGCCGGCTCGGCGTATTCCACAGTATTGTCGATGTCAAGATCGGTCGCAACGGCGCCGTTTGGTCATACCAAAGTCGGTCTTTGCAGTCGGCTCTGAAGCATTTTCGTTTAACTTTAGCACAAGAAGCTTGGCCAGCTTCACCATAATTGGGAAATAGCCCATGGAGTCGTTGCTGACATCAAAACTTTAGTTGTCAAACCAAGCACTGTTTATTACTTTATTTTCTTACTTTATGTTGTATATATGAATGAGCAATCATACAAAACACATACTTCACATGAGGCGCCTCCACCTTTTACCGCTGTAGACGTACGACTGTACGAGCATATCGAACAACAACGCGCTAGATTCTGAATGGCAGCTTGATTCGAGCCTCTCCCGCGGCCACCAACGTCAAGCACAACCGAAGAGCCTGGGGAAGAGACGGGAAATTGGGGAGGGATCAGTGATGCAGAAAATTTGAGGAAGACGAACGGTGAACAGGGGAGGAAGAGTAACTGAATCTGTAATGCATCGAATCGCTGAGATGAAGCCAACACGATTCTCTCTGTTGTTTTATTTTTCAGGCAAAGCGGGCTGCTAATTCGCCGTCGCATTTCGTCCTGTTCCTCGGATGTCGCAGCTGCCCCGGCATGCATTGACCAACCTCTGCACCTGCAAACTGCAATGCATTTGAGCAATTGCATCTGTGAGCAGCATAGCTTCAGTCTTCAGATCGTCCCCCTCAATTGGTTCAAAAAAAAAAAAAGATCAAGATCACCCCCTCAAATGGCTCATCGATTTTTGGATGGATGAGGTCTGAAAATGATGACACAGAATCTGCAAGGCCAGCCAGCCGTCCGGACTGTACAAAATCAGATAACATTAATGTGCAGTGAAGAGGTGAGACGAACCAAAATGCTGGAATATCTGAGATTGTCACAGAGTTAATTTAAAAAATGGCAAGGCCATTGGGCTCTAAAGAAAACAGTACATTTTGATTTGTGCATTTGAAGTTGTGAATTATGAATTTGCTTATGAAGGAGGAGAACTTGTCAATTCTTATGTTCAGAGTATACTGTGTTCTTCACAATTCACATACTGAATACATGTTTTTTTTCTTTCAATAGCAGCATAGCTGTAGATTGTCCCTTGCACAGTACACCAACCGTAAACTTTGTATCTTCAGATAGGCACCATGTGCAGATATGAATTACGAAGAAAATGTTCTGAAAAATTTCAGAGACAACCGTTGGAAGGGAATGCAGAGGAAACATATGAATTCAAAGAAACTGAAACACGCTCCTGATTATTGTCATCTCTAGTAGATAAGTTTGATCAGAACAACGTTTCACCTGTTTTTTTTATTCTAAACAAGAAGGGAAAGCCTTAAGATCAAAATACTTCAAAAGCCTACAAGCAAGGTAACAAATAGCGTATAGCAGGCTTGTAGCGGATAGGTATCAGCGTAGGGGATAGCAGATAGCGGGTGCTATAGCGTGCGCTAAGTTCCAATAGCGATAACTCAAAAAACACCAAAAAATATGTGTAAAAGTGAGTATAATATTACTTTTTCTCATCATGCAAATTATATTAACTTGCCTAGTCAGTTGTTACTTCGAATTTAGGAGCATAACATGTACGAATACGATCAATTCAACTATTCATCATCTAAAAATAATTTTTTAAAAATTTATCTGACAATAAATTGCTATCACATCCAAATAGCGGGGGCTATAGCGGTTTTTGAAACGCTATAGCGGCTTGAAAAATGAAATAGCGGACGCTAAGTTACAAGATGCTATTTGCTGAGCGGTAGCGTCTAGACACCGCTACCGCTATAGCGGGTGCTATTGCGTCCTCTACGAACGCTATTTGATACAGTGCCTACAGAAGAAATGCAAAAATACGTCATTCTGAGTATTGACTAAATCTAGTTTACATACTCCTGACTCCTGAGACGATACTGTTTATCGATGGACAAAGAGGCATCCAGCCAAAACGCCCGTGCCCGTGTCACTGGGCGGCTGTTCGGCTTTGATGCTCTGCAAATCACCGCTACTAGTCACTCCCGTCCCTGCATAAGCGTTTTCAAATGCAGTTACCTTCTGTAGTATTAGAAGTAACAAGATCAGGACTGCTGATTTTCGAGCGGTAAATGGCATTGGTCACTGACAAAGTGCTCTAAAGCTAAGCACTTTATTAAAAAAAATGTTTGATGTGGAAGCGTGTACTTTCTACCTTGAATCTGCAAGTGCTGCCGCTTCAGAGAAAAGAATAAACTGTTCCATTCATATTATTCAGAGGAAATGAGAAAACGGTTCCATCCTCCATGATGATTCCGTTCGGTGCTCGGTTCGGCGTGCCAGCACTGCCTGGCGATCGATCGATCCGGATGGCGAGAGCCGCATTAATTGATTCTGTGCGGTCGTGTCAGTCATGCTAACATTAGGCTTGTCCTACAAATCACGTTGTGATGGAGAACACGTCAAGTGCCACCAGGTTAAGTGTTCCTGTGTTACCAATTACGGTAGCACCTAGTCCGGTGCATCTAATATTATAAAAAAATATATATAAATAGTGCATACAACGATTTACTAACATGCAAATTTTGAGGTACAACTGAAGCTTGTACAATGAGATAAAAAAAAAGAAAAATCAGCATATGAATAGTAACGGGTTGTGGGTCTGAGAGGAACAGTTACAACCCGTACCATTCACAGTCTGATTTCTCTTTTTTATCTTATTGTACAAGATTTAGTTGCAACTCAAATTTTGTATGATAATAGATCTTTGTATGCTCTATACATCTATATTTTATTCAAATTTTATGTGTACTCCATAAGGTGTTACCGTGATTGGTAACACGATAACACCCTAAGGAGGTAACACCAGAGATGTTCTCTGGCATCCAAGTAGTGTTCCAGTATACTGGTCCCCATTATGATGGCATACAAGCAATGGCCACTAACAACGGGATCAATTCGTCAAGCAGAGGCGACCAGAGCACGCAGCTCGTGAGCAGAACACGAAAGGAGTAGCAATGTAGCATTACTCTGATATGCAATGATTCACCGGGAGAGTACGCTAGACTTTCAGCTAGGCGTCCTTCCTCCACCGTGTTGTGTTGCGAGGGCAGGCAAGGCATGCATTACTGGCATTTACCTAGTCCTGAGACGATACTGTTTATCGATGGACAAAGAGGCATGAAAAAAATAACAAAAGAAACAGTAGCATATGAAGAAGATATTCACAATTCCTCACAGCTCACTCTCCGGACTAATCAAAAAAAGAAACCTGAGAGCTCGATAAATAGCATGAGAAACATGTGCTGTAGCATGGTCCTTCAAAGAAATTGGAGGATCTAACCAAAAGCGACAGAAACATTTTCATTGTCTAGACAAACGATTGTGTCAATACAATTTCAGCCTGACCAGACTTCTGGTGACACAGAGTACCGTACATCCACATCCTCAATAATCCAATGTGGACTGGATTGGTGAACAGAAACAAAACAAGAGAACCCTCAATCTGAGGAAGAGAGCGTGCCCTTCTGTAAGCATTGCCGTGACATTCTGAAGTTGCTCTTGCTCTGTGTGGTTAATTTCTACGGTTCTCACATTTCGTATTTCGATCCACAACATTCATATTGGTATCACTGTTCTATATTCTCAACAAATAATCTTTTTGTGAAAGAGAGGCTCCATTAATAAAAGCATAGTAGTGTTACAAACAAGCCAAAGACGACAAGCCAAAGACGACGACTCCGACTCTACCAAGGTTCTACCACACGAACAAATGCGCTAACACCTAGCAGCTAGGACGGATCAGAATGTTACAAACTCCTTCTCATAGCTGCTGTGCTAACAAATGCGCTAACACCTAGCAGCTAGGACGGAGAATGTTACATAACACGAACAATTCTTGGTCTTATGCAGGATAACATAGTCGCAGATGTCAACACAAAATGCTTGTCGTCTCCCTAGTCTTCACTGTGGTTGCTCAGCTCCAAGTTATTATTTTCTCCCTAGCGAATGGAGGGGCAGGTTGGCCCTAAAGAAAATATAAAGTAAACAATAACCATAAGTAAGCAACAAAGTAATATATACTCCATGCAACACACAAGATGTGTCAAACTCACCTCCAATTTCATCCATAGCTTAGCCACCTGAGTGCCCTCCTGTAAAAGGTGGGAGACATATGAACTTAGCAATGAAGCCACTACTGTAAATGCTATATATTCATGAACTACTTAGACAGGGAACAAAATCGTCATACATCATCATCGGAGTCACTGCATGGATCACCTCCGTATGTCAAATCTGTATACTTTTCGTGGCCACCAGCGTACGCATCAGTGTTATTGGGGTGCTTCATTCTAGGACTTTCAGCTCCTATGCAACCAAAGCACAAACCTTCAAAAGAAATGAGGTACGTTGGTTGTTAAATAAAGGAACAAAATATATATATTAATAAAGCCAAATAACCAATTATAAGTCTGGGATAATTTTTCAAAAGTCAAACCATGGTTAACGTATATGATGAGTAAATTAAAGGGAAACAAACTATAGCATGCCAATATCATATCATTCATCAGCAACAGATTTCCACGTATATATCTAGCTAAAAGTTTACAGACTTCAATTAAGTTTAGCTTACACTAACCCTACGCTATTGTCAAATACATATCATATATACCGGACGTCTCAGGAGATGGCTGCGATAGCAACCATACATGATTCTCTAGTGCCACGAGAACTGAGAGAAAAGATAATGTAAAACAAACGAGATAAAGAGTGCGAAATACCTTTATCCTTAGGTTCGATTATGCAACAACAGCTAACCACCGAATCACCGAATCTTTGCTTTTGTGAGAGTTCAGCAAAGAATAGATTGTCCGTCTCACCAGCAACTTTTGTCTTTGCCATGAAGTTGAAATGATAGTAACTCCTTTCATCCTCATCAAGCCAATAGAATTTCACATCACCGTTGAGTTGATATGCATGGTCCTAAGACTTGAAGTCATAGTAAAAAAGGAGAGAGAGAGAGAGAGAGAGGAGCAAACCCCGAAACGATTGTGATCATCGTTATACTGGTCCAATACAACTTGAACCAGACAACGCTCTCGATAGTTGGGATTCTTCCTTCCCGGCGAATTGGGACCTCTTTTTGGTGTGCCATCAGGATAGTAAAGAGTGCATCGTATCTGACTCTCAGTGGAAGTAGCTCCGTCTTGCTCATCGCACCTAATTAAGATTCGAGCAACATAAATGCTTAGTACTTAGGCATAGCATAGTTTTCAATGTGGAACATTCCATGGTACTAAGGATACCGCAAAAGATATCAAGTCTGATATGTATAGACAGGAGGGGCCAAAAGCTGAACGTATTTCATTGCAGATTATATATGTCATCAACATATATATTGCTCCATTTATTTATTTATTTATAAAAAAAGGAAAAGGAAAGAAATATTGATTCATGTTCTACACTTGCGGATTGCTAAGATTTTTTTTTACAATACCATAAAAGGCAGTGACTATGTTGTCCCGTTTTACAACTGTAACAAATGCTTAAAAGACAAATAACAATGCGTAGAATGTAAAAATTTACCTTGCTGGACGCGGGAGTCCATTAACATAGTGATCGATAGCATCTTCAGCCTCCTGTAAATTCCGAAACGGACCGCCTAGATCATCAGGATACATGTGTGTTGGGGTTTACACCTCCGAACATAGAGAAAACGAAGAGGAAGGGAGATTATACGAAGATAAACGAAAAACATCCGAAGGGTAGGAAGAAATTGACCGAGAGGGAAGGTCATATGAGCCAATGGTCCAAAAGTCCCCTCCCCCAAGCCTTTGGGCTCTATTTATAGGGGGAGGTGGGATGACTCTTCTCATTTATTCCATTGGTGGGGATAAATATTACATACAAATCTTCAGACTTTACAAAGAGGTCCCTAGATGCTACAATAAAGTCCCTGGACCTTACAAATGGGTCACAAACCTATACATTGGCATCTTTGTACACAAAAATGGGAAGTTCTAGCCTATGATACATATGGCTATCCCCAACAGTAGCCCCTCATCTATTCGGTCTTGGTCGGCACAACAAGACCAAATAGATGTCCCTACTCAAAGAGGCTAACTACAACTCAAACTCTGGTGCTAAGGATTGTCCTTTGCAACCAACCCGCGAGCGCCTCACTAAAAACTCCATCCCAAAAACCCGATGGGAAAAAAGGGCATGAAGAAAAGAACACGCACACACTTGGGTTCATACATGAGTTGACTCTAGTCTTCGGCAAATATGATGGTCTTCATCTTTTTCGCTCGAAGTGTTGATGCGGATGAAGTAGTCGTGGTCGCGGATGGAGTGGTCTGATCTAACTTCAAAACGAAGGGTTTTGAATTTCAAAACGAAGTCAAATGCTTCTCTTCTCACGAAGAGGAGCGAAAACTCAAAAACGAAGTGTTTTGCATATCAAAATGAAGGCTTCTCATTCTAGACAAGAAGAAGTGAAAGCTTCAAAATGAAGTGTTTTGCACTTCAAAACGAAAGCTTCTCGTTTCAGAGAAGAAGTGAAAACTTCAAAACGAAATGTTTTGCACTTCAAAACGAAGGCTTCTCGTTTCAGAGAAGAAGAAGTGAAATGCTTCACTTCTCACGAGGAGGAGCGAAAACTCAAAAACGAAGTATTTTGCACTTCAAAACGAAGGCTTCTCATTTCAGAGAAGAAGAAGTAAAAACTTCAAAACGAAGTGTTTTGCTCTTCAAAACGAAGGTTTCTAGTTTCAGAGAAAAAGAAGTGAAAACTTCAAAACGAAGTGTTGTACTTCAAAATGAAGGCTTCTCGTTTCAGAGAAGAAGAAGTGAAAACTTCAAAATGAAGTGTTGTACTTCAAAACGAAGGGTTTTGAATTTCAAAATGAAGTCAAATGCTTCTCTTCTCACGAAGAGGAGCGAAAACTAAAAACGAAGTGTTTAGCACTTCAAAACAAAGGCTTCTTGTTTCAGAGAAGAAGAAGTGAAAACTTCAAAACGAAGGGTTTTGAATTTCAAAACGAAGTCAAATGCTTCTCTTCTCACGAAGAGGAGCGAAAACTCAAAAACGAAGTGTTTTGCATATCAAAATGAAGGCTTCTCATTCTAGACAAGAAGAAGTGAAAGCTTCAAAATGAAGTGTTTTGCACTTCAAAACGAAAGCTTCTCGTTTCAGAGAAGAAGTGAAAACTTCAAAACGAAATGTTTTGCACTTCAAAACGAAGGCTTCTCGTTTCAGAGAAGAAGAAGTGAAATCTTCAAAACGAAGTATTTTGCACTTCAAAACGAAGGCTTCTCATTTCAGAGAAGAAGAAGTAAAAACTTCAAAACGAAGTGTTTTGCTCTTCAAAACGAAGGTTTCTAGTTTCAGAGAAAAAGAAGTGAAAACTTCAAAACGAAGTGTTGTACTTCAAAACGAAGGCTTCTCGTTTCAGAGAAGAAGAAGTGAAATCTTCAAAACGAAGTATTTTGCACTTCAAAACGAAGGCTTCTCATTTCAGAGAAGAAGAAGTAAAAACTTCAAAACGAAGTGTTTTGCTCTTCAAAACGAAGGTTTCTAGTTTCAGAGAAAAAGAAGTGAAAACTTCAAAACGAAGTGTTGTACTTCAAAACGAAGGCTTCTCGTTTCAGAGAAGAAGAAGTGAAA